>APFE031140903.1:0-111866 GCA_000404065.3 Pinus taeda
ATGGTCACTAATGGTGAAAGGGTAGTAAAGGAAACTCATGATGAGAACAAAAGAAATGTTAATAATAATTTCATAGACTCTAATGTTGGATCGAAGACCCACCATATTCCAAAAATTGATATGAGGAAGTTTGATGGCAAGGATCCAGCAACATGGATACTATAGATGAAGCAATTTTTTGATCTCCATAATGTGCAAAACACACAAAAGGTACGTATTGCAAATTTATCTTTGGAACCAAATTAGTTTGTATGGTATCAATGGCTTTGCTCTCGTAAACAAATTGTCACTTGGGCAATTTTTCTGGAAGAAATGACAACACATTATGAGGATACAAAAAGCAACACTTTTTTTAACCAATTGATAAGTCTCAAACAAAAGGGTTCAATGAGGGAGAACATTGAGGAGTTCCAAAAATCGAACATAAGGGTAAAAGATATTCCAAAGGAGAATAGGATTGATGTGTCTAGAGGGACTTTAAAGGATAATATCCAACATGATATTCACCTTTGGGAACCTGATTCATTGGAGAAGGAATGTCGGTTAGCAAGAAAAATGGAAAGCAAAATTATGGCAACCAAGAAGCCTACCACTCACAACTATAAAGATGGAAGTGTTGTTGCCCCTAGCCTTCCACAACCTATAAGGTTTGACACCACAATAATTTGGAAGAAAAAATAGCAAAAGGGATTGTTAGAGTGTGATAGTAATTACACTAAAGGGGGGGGGGGGTCCTTTTCCCTTTTTTTTTCATAAAAGTGTGCTGAGAAGAAATTATTCTACATAGGTTGTGAAGATGAAGAGAGAAGGAACAAGAAAGTCAAAAGAAGGATTTATACTATAGGAAAAAAGCCTAGATAAAGAAGAAATGAATCCGACCATATCTTGTAATGCATTGGCTAGAATTACCACTACTCAAACCATCAAGATAGAAGGACATATCAAGAAGAAAAAGGTAATTGTGTTGATTGATTCAGGAAGTACCCACAATTTTATTCATTGTAAGATATCAAAAGACTTGAATTTCTTCCTATATCCAGCACAAGAGTGTCAAATGATGGTTGCAAGTGGAGGAACGAGAAATTGATTTGGAAAGTGCTGTAATATCAAGCTATCCATGGGAGAATATGTATTGAATAGCCCAAAACTTTCCATTCCAATGGGAGATGCTAATGTTGTACTAGGAGTCTAATGACTACAATCCTTGGGTACAATAGCTTTTAACTTTCAAGAACTTTTCATGAAATTTTATGTGGAAGGAAAGGAAGTTGAATTAAGGGGTATTGTAGAGAAACTAGGAAAGATAATCAACTCTAATGGTATGATAAAGCTTCTAAAAAAGGAACAATGAGGTGTAATTGCACAATTATGTTCGCTAGATGTTCCACATTGAAATCATCTATTTATCCAGATCTCCAAAAAGTCTTGGACAATCATTCCAAGGTATTTGAGACTCCCAAAGGTATCCCACCTATTCGTGATCATGATCATGCTATTCATTTGATTACAATAAATGTTCCTCCAAACATCAGGCTGTACAAATATTCCTATGCCCAAAAGAGTGAAATTGAATGTATGGTTGCATAAATGCTAGAGGTTGGTATAATTCAACCTAGCCAAAGTTGTTTCTCTGCTCCAGTAGTATTGGCGCACAAGAAGGATGGATCATGGCACATGTGTCCAGATTATAGGGAGCTCAACAAGCTCACTATTAAAGATAAGTTTCCCATTCCTGTAATTGATGAATTATTGGATGAATTGCTGGATCAATTTACTTCACCAAGTTGGATCTTCGTTCAGGATATCATCAAATCAGAATGAAGATTGAAGACATTCTGAAACAACATTTAGAACTCATGAGGGTCATTATGAATTTTTGGTCATGCCTTTTGGCCTTACCAATGCACCTTCAACATTTCAAGGTTTGATGAATTCAATTTTCAAACCATTCCTTAGAAAATTGTGTTAGTATTTTTTGATGATATACTAATCTACAACAAGTCTTGGAAGGACCATGTTGAACATGTTGACATTGACAGGGTGCTACAACTATTGGAGGAGAAACAATTATATGCAAAAAGATCCAAATGTTTCTTTGGAGTCTAGGAGGTGGAATATTTGGGTCATATTGTATCTCATAAAGGAGTTAAGGTAGACCCTAGCAAAATTAAAGCCATTAAGGAATGGAAAATCCCCACATCGATAAAGCATCTGCGAGGATTTCCTGGGTTGACAGGGTATTATCACAAGTTTGTTAAGAATTATGCGAGAATAGCAGCACCTCTAACAACATTATTGAAGAAAGATGCATTTTCATGGACTCCAGAAGCAACAAAGGCCTTCGAACATCTTAAAGAGGCAATTTGCCAAGCACTGGTCTTAGCTACACCGGACTTCACAAAAACCTTTATTGTGGAATGTGATGCTTCAGGAAATGGAATTGGTGCTGTTTTAATGCAAGATGAAAGACCCATTGCTTTTGAAAGTCGTCCAATCAAGGGAAAGTTTTTACACAAAGCTGCTTATGAGAAGGAAATGTTGGCAATACTACATGCACTTAAGAAATGGTGACCCTACCTAATGGGAAGACACTTCAAGGTAAAAATGGATCATGATAGCCTTAAATACTTTTTAGAACAAAGATTATCCTCTGAAGAGCAACAAAAGTGGGTCACAAAGATGTTGGGTTATGACTTTGAACTCATCTACAAAAAAGGGAAGCAAAATGTGGTGGCAGATGCACTCTCAAGAAAGGATGAGGATGTGGAAGCATTGTTGTGCGCCATTTCTATTATCCAACAAAATTGGATAAATGAAGCAAGGGAGGATGGAAGAATGACGAAGAAGTGTGTGGGCACTTATTCGAAAGTTACAACAATATTCCAGTACATCTGATACATTTAGCCAGAAAAATGAATCGTTATGGTACAAAGATCACTTATACCTCTGTCAGAATTCCCAACTCAAACAAAAGATTCTTCTAGAATTGCACACTTCTCCCTTAGGAGGGCACTCAGGATTTTTAAAAACTTACCACAAGGTTAAGAAGGAATTTTTTTTTGGGGTGGCCTTAAATCGGATATTCAAAATTTTGTGGCGGAATGCTTGGTTTTCCAACAAAATAAAGCTGAAACAATTAAGACACCAAGTCTATTACAACCTTTATCCATTCCAAGCCAACATTGGGAGGAGGTTTCAATGGATTTTATCACAGGTTTACCCAAGTCTGAGGGAAAGAGTGTCATCATGGTGGTAGTTGACAGACTTACCAAGTATGCACACTTTTGTACATTATCACATGCATTTAAATCCAGTACAGTTTCTACTGCATTTATGGAAACAATTCAAAAGCTACATGGAAACCCAAAGATTATTGTAAGTGACAGAGATCCCATTTTTACTAGAAATTTTTGGATAGAATTATTTTTTTGTCTTGGTACTCAGTTAGCTTATAGCTCATCTTATCAACCTCAATCTGATGGGCAAACTGACATAGTAAACAAATGTTTGGAAGGATATCTTCATTGCTTTGTATATGATAAATAGACACAATGGGTCAAATGGTTGCCTCTAGCTGAATGGTGGTATAACACTTTCTTCCATACCGCAACAAAAATGACCCCATTTATGGCACTTTATGGATATCAACCACCATCCATCACATCATATTTAAGAGAAAATTATAAGGTTCAAGCAGTGGAACATCACATTGAGCATCAATAACAAGCTCTCCAACTATTAAAGGATAACCTCGTGTTGGTGTAGAATAGAATGAAACAATAGGCAAATCAACATCGCAGCGAAAGAATTTTTGATGTAGGTGATTGGGTATTCCTACACTACAAACATATAAAAAAATGTCCCTCAAGCAAGCTAAGAAGGATGATAATTTTTCGCCAAAGTACTATGGTCTGTACAAGGTGTTGCAAAAGATTGGTACTATGGCATACAAATTGGAGCTTCCTATAGCTTCTCAAGTGCACCCAGTTTTCCATGTTTCAGGTTTAAAGAAGGTTATAGGCAACAAGCTCCCAATTCAAACAATATTGCTAGAACTTGACGAGGAAGGAAAAAATATATTGGAACCAAAAGCAGTGATAGAAACAAGAAATTGACAGCTACGAAATCGATCCATTTTGGAGTATCTCATCAAGTGGAAGAACTTATCCGCTGAAGATTCCACATGGGAGGATGAGAATTTTATACAGAAGCATCCAAAACTACTCAAGCATTGAGGACAACACTTTTTCGAAGGAGAGGGGCATGTTAGGTCCCTATAATACTAGTGATGCCCCCATTACTATTGTAGTTGTATCCCTTATTAATATTGTTGTGCCCCTATTGTCCCCATATTGTTATTACTGTGTTGCATAGAATCCCTCTATTGTTATTTGTGTGCCTTTATATTATTATTGTTAGGCCAGCTTGGTTATATTGTGACCCCTTAGACTCCTATATATAGAAAGGAGGTTTTTTCATTTGAATCATCCAAGAATTGTTTATTTGTGTAATGTAAAGGAGGTTGCCCCTTCAAAGAGGCTAAATTCTAAGGTATTCAATAATATTTTCTATCTTTCTGTGAGTTGGTTTCATAACACTCACCCACAGGGGTGCCCTTACACTGTCAGGTCTAGAATTTGATTGATCTAACCCCTGGAGCACCTCTACCTAATGAACCAATATACCACCACTCCATTATGGTAAATGAAGATATCGAATGGTAGATCTAGGAGCTACTATAGAAAGGGCACATCCAACCAAGTTCCTCACCTAGTGGGTGCCCGATTGTACTTGTAAAGAAGAAGGATGTGACCTAGAGGCTTTGCATTGATTATCGGGCACTAAACGAAATCACTGTTAGGAACAAGTATCCAATATTTCGGATTCATGACCTTCTTGACTAGATCAAGGGGGTTAAGTATTTAAGCATGAATGATCTAAAGACTGGCTATCACCAAGTTACAATAGAGCCCACAAATGTATGGAAGGCTGCCTTCAAATCAATTAAGGGCCTTTTTGAATGGTTGGTCATGCCTTTCAGGTTGAAAAATTCCCATATAACTTTTATGAGGCTAATGGATGACATCTTGTGGCCCTTCACCAACTTGTTCATGGTTGTATATCTGGACGACATTCTTATCTTTAGCAGGAGTTTGGAAGAGCACTTGCAACACATTTGACAATTCCTTCAAACCCTATTATAGCACAAACTATGTGCTAATATGGAGAAATGCACCTTTGGCATGAGCCAGGTCCAATATCTAGGTTACATCATAGATGAGAAATGTGTACATGTCGATCCATCTAAGATCCAATCAATTTAAGATTGGCCAGCCTCGACCACTCTAATAGAGCTTTGTAGCTTTTTGGGCATTACCAATTTTTATCGAAGGTTCATGTTGGGATACTCCCATACCACTTGGAATTTAAGTTAGGTTACCAAGGGTGAACTGAAAGAAAAGATTTCCTGGTTTGAGTACCAACAAAAATTGTTCGTTGAGCTGAAGCACCGCCTCTACTTTGCACCTATACTCATATTTCCATACCTAAAACAACTCTCTGAAATCATGATAGATGCCTTTGATTATGCTAATTGTGTAGTTCTCACCCAGTAAGGGCATCTAATGGCCTATCATAGTGAGACACTTTTTGATACAATATGGAAGCATTCCACTTATGATAAAGAGATGTATTCTATCGTGCAGGCTTTCCAGCAATAGAAATATAACATTTTGGGGAAGGAGACTATTATCCACACACATCATTGACCTATTTAGTTTATACAGACACAAGGGAAGTTGTAGATTGATTTCCATTAGAAGTGTTCTACATATATGCAACAATTCCACTTGAACATTAAGTATAAGAATGGAAGCACCAATCATGTTGCAAATTGCCTTAGTTGGCCCCGAGGTGCTGCACTAAATAATTTTCTCAAATCTTGTGGCCATGAGATCTTTGGATGGCTAAGACTATACAGGAATGATCCAACATTTTTTACCACTTACTAGATGCTAGTGGATGGAAAGAAAGTTCAAGATTTCCAACTCTAGGACACATTATTATTCTACCTGGGCCACCTTTGTGTTCCTTAAAGTGATCATTCCAAATTGATTTTGGAGGCACACTACAATCAGGTCAAAGGACACTTTAGTGTGGAGAAAATGTGGTTGTACTATAGAATTATTTTTATTAAGAAAATCTTCTATAGGACGTTGGAAAAGATATAAAATCTTGCACTTCTCGTGACATCACCAAGCTAACCATCAAAAAGCAAGGCCTATACACTCCTCTACCTACTCCCAACCCACCTTGGGAATCCATCTCCATGGACTATATGTCAGGCCTCCCTCATACCAAGCATGGTAATGATTGTGTATTTGTGCTCATAGACTAACTTTCTAAGATGACTATATTGTCATCTTGCAAGAAGAGTATCATAGCAAAGGACACTGCCAAACTCTTCTTTGAATGAGTATGAGTAAATTTCATAATCCCATAGACCATTATATTATATTGATATAGTAGGTTCTTGAGCACATTTTGGAAGAGCCTCTAGACATTATTGGACACTAAGATCACCAAGTCAACTTCATTACATCCCTAGAATGATGGCCAGACAGAGGTTGTCAATAGGATGATAGTGCACATACTATGGATGTAACACCCTCCTCCCACATCTACCCAAGTAACTGGCCAACCAAGGTAAACATGTACTAAGAGAGGCCACTATGAAGGGATTCAACCTCCTTGGTGAGCTTAAGGAAATGGAATCAATGGAACACATCAACCATACCTTCCACATCAACAACAACGCCCCCAAGAGACATCTTAGCCACTCAGGCATCTTTCCTCTAGGTCCCATTGATATTTTATATCTCTTGACCTTTAGATACTCTCATGCAATGGGCATGCCAACGTCTAGGGACCTCTAGATGCTCCCAGAGGCCTGTATGCCTATGTCTAGGGACGTTTTTCAACATACCTATGCCAGCGTCCACGGAATTTAATGCACTTTCCTAGCCTAGAATTCCAGCCACTACCCAAAACCTATTTTGACTTATATAATCCATCAAAGACATGATGATAAGAATAATAAACCAAAAAAAAACTTCAGGACTAGGCCTGACCATCCCCAACTGGGATTGACATTCTATCAAAAACTTGGCATCAATGCAACCTATATGTCTAGGATACAAGATAGAGCATGAATGACTAAAAACTCTTATGAAACATGGCAAGAAGAATCACCACCTTCTCCCTTGAATTGTTATGACATGAGTTAGGTCTTGCATCCATCATTTTAACAATTACAAGTAAATACATGAAATGACTATGACATGAACCAATCAATTAACCATGCTTATAACCAACATAAAACCATGTAAACAACAAAGATATAATAGCCATTAAATCCCATATAAACAAGTAAAAAATAAAGATAACTTAGCTTTCATTAATTAGAGGAAAATCTGACCAGTTTCGGGACTTCCACATACCACCAGACCATAGACATGGCTTAACCAAATATTTCTTTCAGCCAATCACCCCCGTGCCATATTCCAAGCATGAATGTGGGATCTCATGGATAAACCAATCCAAAAAAAGCCAAGGGAATCCAAAGGTTAAACCACCTCCACCCTCACCAAATCATGATTACACCAAATCCAGTGCTCTGATCACAAAACCGAACCGAGCTTGAAATGCCATCTAGAATCCATCACTATCCTTGTGGAAATTTACATCTTCTTGTCTCTCAGGCTTTAGCGCAATCAATTTTCGGATCACTAGGCCCTAAACGAGGACCGGTATCTTAGGTTTTACCACAACCCAAACCTAGATCACTAGGTCGTAAACTGAGACTTCTCCCTTAGGATTTACCGTGCATCCCACTAAAACTAAGCAAGGGATTCCTAGGCCTTTGGGAATGAACCTTGAGACCATCTCCACCATGGATTCTGAAATCCATTCGACATATCCAAAGCTCAAAACCAAGATAAACATCCCAACACACCATTGCATCTAGAAAAAGGCAAGGTTAGGCTAAAAACCACTATCATAACCCAACAAAACCATTCCACCGATAGCAAGAGCACCATACACCAACATGAAAATCCATGCATGTCAAAACAAGCTAGGAAATCACACATGCAATATGTTACCTGCAAGTATTTTTGCTGAGGTTGCATGATCCTGCACTTCCTTCCTTGATCCTTTCTTTTCCTTTCCTTGCTCCAAAGAAAAACCTGAGCAAAAACTCGATCCAAGAGCTTCCAACTAATCCTCATAAACCTTTTTATCAATGAGGCCTTTATTTTCTTCATTTTCCATTATTTTCCTTCAATTTCCTCCTCACATGCAACCTTTGATCTTTCACCTTACTTTTCTCCTATTTTCCTTTATTTTCGTAAATAAATGTGCCAAAATGAATTTTTTCCTCTTTAAATCCTTTGCCTTTTCCAACTTCCTTTAGCCATAATAACTTAAATGAACACCCACACCAAGATTTCCTACCCAACATTCAACTTGGAATATGTGTCCCACCAATATGGCCTTATATACTTTTACATGTATTTTTAACTAGGGTTGTTACAAAGCCCTCCCGCTTGGGGGAACACCATCCTTGGTGTTTAATGACACCTATAACCAACAAGACTGTTGAAAACAAAACACACTGGCCATGGAGCTTTATAACATAGCTTGTTGCAGCATTTACAATGATCATCTGCTAAAACATGACAATCATATTGTTTACTGGAGCTTTATAACACATCTAATTATGATATTTGCAATAAAAACCACATATACTTAATCACATTTTCTTCAACCGAAAAATAACCATAATGTCCATGGAGCTTTATAAACTAGCTCAATACATTATTTACAATAATATACACATATACGCATTTTCTCAACCAGCAAACAAAAGGATACGATGCCTAAATCCATAACAAGGGAATCCAGAGGCTCATACCTCCACCCTCAAAGTAATACTAGGATTCACCTCCTTCCAACGAAGTCCAGAATCCACTACAAAAGTCAAATCTGCATCCAATGTCCAATGCTACAACCCTACGCTACTTATCCTCTCAATGAATAGTTACTAGCTCATTATTCTAGGGCGCAATCCCAATGTGCATCTATTTCCATATGGAAATGCTAATGACCAAAACAAATCCATTCCTAACCTTCCCTTCTCTGCTACATAGTCCCTCAGGAAATCTAGTTACCTCCTTTTGTGCAGTCACACGCCTTCCAAGTTCCATTGGCACCCCCATCCCGGTTAGTCCATCCCTTGGCAAGGCTTCCTCACATCAGAAGATATAAAAACCAAGACATATCCATGCCTTAAAATCATCATACCAGTCATAGCATGCTAATGGAAATTAATGGACAATATTGGGTACCAGTGTCTCACAATGGCCCTGCTCCTAAAATGCTTTATGAGCATATTGTTGCATGTTCCAATTCCTTTTGTTGTTTCTATTAATGCTTGGCGTCAGTTTCAACCACCCAACCAAGAATTTCATGCTTTCCTGTACTAAGCGCATAATTTCCATTACATTTAAAATAATTTGAAATAACCTCAAATCATACCTCATTGGTGTCTCGTCAACAAGGTACACTTGCAATTCTATTTAGTTACTATCATAGCAAGTCAAAGTAGCATATTTTACCAAATCATTATGTATAAACATATCACATTATGTTAGCTCAAAACACAACCATCACAGATCAAAATCATAAATCACATGTAACCATGATAAACCATAATCATATATCACATGTAATCATCATAAACAAGAATCGTAGATCACATGCATAATAAAACTGAAATAAAATATTGATACTTATCCTTTAATGAATCCTTGTCTTGTAGCTTTGTCCCTATTTCACACGCACTCCAGATTGGTTTCCACACTAGACAAACACCCAGTGCTTTCTCCTCAACCGTGTGCACATACACATAGTGTGCATCACACACATACAACCACACGTGACATACAACACTATGCAATACATGCACCTACACCTAACCTACAACTCATACACCTACACCCAGGTTACAACACAACACATACATACACCTACACCCAAGGTACAACACAACACATATGTACACTTACACTCGATGTACAACACAATACATCCATCTATACCTAATGTACAATGCTAGATAATACATTTACCTACACCTGGTGTACAACACAACACAATACATCTATACCTAATGTATAACACCACACAATACATGTACTTACACAAGGTGTACTACGCAACACAATACATGTACTACACAAACTACAACACAACGAGTACACATGTCACAATACCACGACTACACAATGCACATACATAGTAGCACATCCCTGCAACACAATATGTATGACATGCACACAATACCATCTATACACTAGTACTATATGTACAACATGTACATAGTATCACCTGTACACAGTGCCACCTATACAACATGTGTGTAACATCAAATGTACACATTACCACCTGCATAATGTGCACACAACACCAGATGTACACCGCACCACCTGTAAAACATGTACACCATACCACATGTACAAGGTGCCACATGCATGACGTGTACTAGACACCACATCTACACAATGCCACATGCACGACATTTACACAACACCATATGTACAACATGTAGATGAAATCACATCCTCACAGCATCACTTGTAAAATCATGCACACAACACCATATATACATAACACCATATGTACAACATGCACACAACACCATGTGTAAGCACCACATGTATGACATGCAGACAACACCACATGTACATAGCACTACATATCCAACATGTACATAGAATCATCTACACACATCACTACATATCCAACATGTGCACAACACCATATGCACACAACACTGCATATCCAATATGTACATAGCACAATTTATGCCTAACACTGCATATGCAATATTCACGCAACACTATCTGTACTGCCTTGTACATAACATTGCATCACAACATGTACACACACTATATATACACAACACCACATGCGCACAACATCACAGAGGCAACATGTACAACATATACAATATATGCACAACAATAGTACCACACATCCAAAATCACATTGTCTCTACCAAGCAACCTTGCTTCTAATGTGTCTCTGCCATCCATGCTTATCCTAGCATTTCACACATCACGCTGTTTTCGTTTCGCGGATGTATCTCTCAACATTAGCTTATCCATAACATAAACATAGAAATAATACAATCATACAATATCAATTCATATCCACATGATACTGACCTCGTATATTTTTCATGACTATTCTCCCTACTTATTCCTCATAAGACCAGGAACCTTGTCATGCCATTCACCTGCATAAGCAATCATTCCTCCACAAGAATGATCCCTGGTGACCCTGTCATATAATAACATACATACATACATGTATACAAATAAACATCAACATAAAACAATCATGATCCTTGATGACCCTGTCAGACATGACATATATATATTCATACATGTATACATATATAAACATCAACATAGTTATGATCACAACATAATTACTAGATAACATAAGGTCTAGGTCAAGAGAGCTTCCTTATTTGTGCACAACATGCACAACATTGAGAACCACAGTTCCCAACTTAGCCAAGGCATCTGACACCTCATATCCATTTTCTTTACCTTTTATGGTTACATTTCTCCTATATGTACAGCCACCGTCCATTTATCACAATGGACCTAACCGGTCCAACCAATTGTCATAGTCTTACCTTCCACTGTGCTTACTCATGCACTGAACTTCATCTGTCTCTTACATTACGTGTTGGGTACCACATAGCTCTCTTTGAGCTCCATTAACTTTCCTCCTTCCCAACCAATTCCCAAGGCTCAAAACTTAAAAGGAAAGTACCAGAAACAAACAAGAAAAACAAAACACAAAGAACCAACAATGATATCGCACCACAACAAAAGTGGCATGATCATGCACTAGACATAAAAAAGTGGCAATCAATGCAAAAAATCACAAAATACCAAAAACACAAGACTAACAATAGACACCAAGACCTAATCCCCATGGTTCCCAAGGAAAGTTCAACCCGAGACTTTTTCAAGATTTCATGGAAACCTCTCTTTCCATGCACTCCATGCATCATACTTCCATAAAAACATAACATTCAGTGTACAAATAAATATAAAAATACACTAGTTACCTTATCTTGATGTGCCAAGCATGTTTCTTGCAACTGAACACATCCATGCCATCTCTTAAGGGACTCCAGTCCTTTGACGAATCTAGCTATAACCAGAACCAACTGTTACACTTGTATAATACATATTTATGAATATAACACATATCCTCATAATGTCAGACAAAGTCAAGGTTACGAAGACTTCCTGTATGCAAGGAACTCATTCATTTGGAATTGCAGTTTCCAAACATAGAAAAAGGAATTCTTGCCCAATTCCTTTCTTTTACCTTTTAACCTTGTTGCAATCGAGGCTTACTAGGTATTGTCACATCACCCAACTGTTAGTTATATAAACACATCAATTGTTACTTTTTCACATTAATACTAAGTATGTTTCCTACAACTAGTTACACATGTCAACCACATGTTCCAAATATCAAGACAACATGTATATTAATTTGAAATCAACCTTTACCAATACTACAATCATGTCATAATCCATAATCGACTCATAGTCATTAGACATAATGCTACAACTGTCACTTATTGCACTCAAGTACATATCAACTCTCTCAACACATATGTATTAGTACAACTATCTTAAAAGAAGATCATTTTGGCAAGAAATCTTATAGACAAATGCTCATATCATTCAAGTAATCAAACATTTAGACGATAGATAGATGATATAAGAAGTCTCATGCCTAAATGTATCTCAGGGGAGGCTATCTTGTCTGCACAATCAATCTAGTTAGCACGATATCACTTTACAACACATCATCTCAAGCACAACTAAGGTCATGATATCCATAACAATAACTAGCTAACATGTTCACATCATTAACTCACAAACAATTTTCATTCATGCATAATAATCACATAGGCATAGTTAGTCTAGATTAGTACAACACAATATCACAAATATGTCGACTCATACATGAATGTAATAACCCTAAGCCTTTTCATAGACTAATCCAACTTAGTATGATACACATAACATCAAGATATTAACTCCATAACCCTAATCTTCAAGTTAACTAGCATATAACAAAATAAGTTAACATGTAACATGCTCACCAAAAACATATAACATAATCATCAAGATAGCTACAAGTTGACATATAAAATATTCATCAACCACATATAGCATGATCATCAAGTTATCTAACATAAAACAACAATATCAATGCATACAACCACAAGTTACTATACTATCATTCATGACTATCCGACACATGTGCATATGACTATACTAAACAACTAGCATCTATCATGTATGTAACCATAACATCAATAGAATGAAAGACATGCACATAACCATAATGCATATAACAATCCTTAACCTACATACCTTAATTCCCAACATACAAACCTGTATGACAACATGCTCTTGCCTTGAGGTCCAATGTTGCAACTTCAATTTAATGATCTACATCTCCTGCTCTATCTCAACCAACACATTAACATCATGATGATTAATTGCATACAATGAACTCATGCATGAAAACCTTCACCATGACAATGCATACCTAACAACATATAGACACTGACATTCATAATAATTCATAACCATTATGCACTCATGACAATCACATCCAACAACAACACCATCAACATCCACATGGTGAATCAACTACCAAAGTGACCACCACCATACATACAAAACATGAACATAATCCACAAACATAAGGAACACATATGCAACCGACATGTATGCATGACAAACACATTCACCTAAGGAGAGCACAACCACACTCTGATACCAATCTGTAACCACCCTCCTCCCACATATACCCATGTAATCAGACAACCAGGGTAAACATGCGACACAAGAGGCAAATATCAAGGGATTCAACCTCTTGGTGACATTAAGGAAATGGAATCGACAGAACACATCAACCATACCTTCCACATTAGCAACAACACCCCCAAGACACATCTCATCCACTCATGCATCCTGCTCCTGGGTCCCACTTATATTTTATACCTCTTGACCTTTGGGTGCTACCATGCTATGGGCATGCTAGCATCTAGGGACCTCTAGATTCTCCCATGGGCCTACATGCATATGTCTAGGGACTTTTTCCAGCATACCTATGCTAGTGTCCATGGAATTTAAGGCACTTTTCTATCCTAGAATTCAGGCCACTTCCCATAACTTTTTGTAACTTCTTGAATCCATAAAAGACATGATGATAAGACTAATAAACCAAAAATAAGCTTCAAGACTAGTCCTAACCATCCCCAACTGGGACTAACCTTTTGTCAAACACTTGCATCAATATAACCTACAGGTCTAGGATACAAGACAGAGCATGAATTACTAAAAACTCTTATGAAACATGAGAAGAAGGATCACCACCTTCTCCCTTGAACTATTATTACATCAATTAGGTCTTGCATCCATCATTTTAACAATACAAGTAAATACATGAAATGACCATGACATGAACCAATCAATTAACCATGGTTATAACTAGCATAAAACCATGTAAATAATAGATATATAACAACCATTAAATCCACATATAAACAAGTGCAAAAGTAAGAGAACTTAGCTTTCATTAATCATAGACAAATCCAACTAGGTTTGGTACTTCCATGTACCACCCGACCATAGACATGGCTGAACCAAATATTTCTTTTAGCCAATCACCCCCGTGCCATATTCCAACCATGCATGTGGGATCTCATGGATAAACCAATCCATAAACAACCAAGGGAATCCAAAGGTTAAACCACCTCCACCCTCACCAAACCATGATCACACCAAAACCGGTGGTCCAGTTACAAAACCAAACCGTACTTGGAATTCCATCCAGAATCCATCACTATCCTTGAGGAATTTTCCGTCTCCTTGTCTCTCAAGATTTACTACAATCCAATCCCAGATCACTAGGCCCTAAACCAAGACCAGTCTCTTAAGCTTTACCACAATCCAAACCTAGATTGCTAGGCCCTGTTAGCTCTACTACAGGTTTCTGATGATTCAAAGAGCAGCAGTGGACTCAGTCCTTGGATTTGATAAAAGGAGGCTTCAGCTGGTCATTCTTACCTTCCTCTCACCGTTTACATTCTCAACACCCTGCTAACTCCATTTCACCACCTAAGCCATGTATAAGCTCCTTTTCCCTAAGCCCCGAACACTTAAACTTCATAATATGACCTTATCCATATAACCGCACATTCCACGAACCTTTTCCCGTCACGTCAATCAAAAATCACGTGTGCCTATTTTTCAGTCATCCGATCGTTTACTGCCCGATCCAACAGTCTCCGCTCTTTTCCCCCGTACATTAAACCTTTTTCTTCTCCCTGTCATCTAATCATCTGTGGCGAGATCTGACAATATACGTGCTTCTCCACCCCATGAACAGCTCGCGCGATAACGCGCGGGAAAAGTGGTTTCCGGCCTATCCCTTTCGCCATGCGTCACGGGATAAGCGTGATCGCAGGGCCGTGTACGAATACCACCTGACCCTCGTAAGTGGTACGGGTAATACTGCTTACCGTTTGTACTCTGTCCCCTGCTCTTAACCTTCGCACATCTCCTACGCCCGATAGCTGTAGGATCTGTCCACCCGCAATCTGAAGGCTCTCATCTATCTGCTCCCACCACCGCTCAAATCTTCTCGCCAACAGATCACTATCATCCATTGACTTGATCCGACAGCCGATCTCGCTCTGCTGACCAGATCTTCCACCTGCCATGCAGTATGCTACCCTTCACTATTCTATGTTCCCGAAGGACGAAGGTGGCCAATTACCTGTACCCAACACATTTACTCTTCAACAACTGCATTCAAGAACATTATGGCCAAAGAAGAAGAAGGAAATTCCTTGAGCAAATCACAACATTTATCAATTATGGATCATTCTTTCATAGGACATTCTACCTACTCAAGAAGGAAAACAGAATATCAGAGAGGATCAAGTTCATTCATTAAAGCAGCAGATTGCAGCAGAGGCCCATTTTAGATAGTTAATGTGGTTGGTGGTCCATTATGACCCCTCTGTGCATAGAATAGCAGAGCATTTTTTGTAATCAAACTCTATATATACCCACAAAACATATGTAATCAGGGTTGATGGTTTTGGTTTTGATGTAAGGTTCAGCTTCTAGACACTATAACTACTGTGATACTTGTAGCGTCTGGTCTTCATTTTCAACTAATACAAGCTTCTTTTGATGTTAATTACTCACTTTCCACTTCTTCTCTGTTCTAGGCTATGTCTGTTATGCATTTATTCATGTGCTCCTGATATTTAGCATTTGAGGGGATGTCATCCCACCTCTGTGTTAGAATCTTGTATGTATTATTGAATGTGTTATACAAGTTTCTTTTTACTCAGTGCCAAAGAGCTGTCATCCTGTCTTTGCATTAGGAAATAGATTTACAAACCTCTTTACTGGTTGCAGCTGGCCATCACAGGGTCATGTGCATCTGCTAGTGTGGTTAGTATTCTTCATGCTCACAATTCCTTAAACTATGAGTAATTGGTCGTCTAAAGCCTTGTAATCTAGGGGTGTTCACCCATGTCTGGAGTTAAGCATAGTAGAAGTGGTTATCTGGCTTGAATATGCATCATTCCTTCCATTCATCCATTTCCAACATTCTGTTGAGTTTGTAATGTTCCCGAGCATCTTTGATATACAACCTAGGAGAGTTTCTTGGGGTGATAATAGGCCCTAAAACTAGAATTCTCCCTTAGGCTTTACCATGTATCCCACCAAAACTGGTCAAGGAATTCTTAGGCATTTGGGAATGAACCTTGAGACCACCACTGCCCGAATTCTGAAATCCATCTAACAAACCCAAACCTAAAAACTTAGATAAACATCCCAACACACCATGGAATTCGGAAAAAGGCAAGGCTAGGGTGAAAACCACTGTTATAACCCGACAAAACCATGCCACTGACAACAAGAGAACCATACACTAACCTGCAGAGCCATGCATGTCAATAACATCTAGGAAATCACACATGCAATATGTTACTTGCGGGTATTCCTGCTGAGGCTGCTTAATCCTCCTCTTCCTTTCTTGATCCTTGCTTTTCCTTTCCTTGCTCCAAAGCAAAATGTTGGCTTAGTGGGTCCTGACCCAGGTTCAGAGTTAAGTTTACCAAAAAAATCCCTACACTACTGGCCCTTTTCGCATCAATTTGTAGAGCGCAGACTGAAGTCTCACCCGAAGCAGTATGGGGGGATGCTAGAACCCAGTTTTTGCACCCAGAGATGGTTATGATGTCATTTTATACCCTTTATTTTCTTTTGTGTAGAGTGATAAATGGCTTATTGATATAACTTCCTCTTACTAGCCTCTAGACTTTCACGAAGGTCTACGACTATCTTTCGCAGACCCTAAATAGGCGAATCAACCACTTACGCACCTTTGTAATCACTCCTAAGTCTGATATTACCCAGATCGGGTTAAGTGTCTAATATATTTAGCATGCATTAAGATATTCTTTGCGTAAACATATATTATTACTTACGTTCATATAATAATGTAAACCATGTAGAATTGCGCATCAATACAATATTAAATCATAAACCTAATATTCATCATAACATAAATGCATTCATTCATAACAGAATTAAATGGATAAAACACAAATATTTTAAGAATAATCACTTTATTGATACCTTAAATTTTCTTACAAACCCAAAACTACCCTAAGCAATTCGTTGTAGGGGTCCGCGCACTCAGTTGCAAACTCTACTCTAGGCCTCTGTGCACACAGCTACAAAGCCTCTCCTCTACTTTAAGACTTTTCACTCGTCACTTCTAATGACTCATTACATCAACTTCACTTAACTTCTATATCTTAGACTCTCTAAGAATCTCCTTTTTATACAATCCCATGGTCCGTGGACCATGGGTAGGTCTATACAAGCCGACGCAACTTATATAAAAGAAGAGAAAATCGCTTTATGACACTTGTTATCTACATGCTCATTGACCACAACTTGCAGAGACTTTACACTTTACATACAAAAACTTGGGCTTCCAGCACTAAAACTTGGGCTTTTGCCCCAAAATTGACCTTAGGGGATCCTGTCCCAATAGGCCCCCGACACAAATATTGTGACTCTCCCCCGAGTCACTCTGCTGGTGCAGAGATCTTAGTGTGAAGACCTCCCAACTCTACTTGCGGTACTGCAACTTCAACTATGCACTGCCTAGGTGCCTGCTTGACCTACTCCACCAACTGCTCGATTGTTGGTCCTGCACTATCTTCCTGGATCTTCTGCTATGTTTTCTACAGGCTGGACAACTTCTCCCCAGTGGTGCCAGAGATCACATAGGCCTCATCCAGCCAAGGCCACAATCTAGCCTTGAGGATTGCTTCTTTTCGCTGCGCTTCTTCCACCTATTCTTGTAGTTTCTTTTCCTCCTTTAGTTTTTCCAATCTTTGCATGACAACGTCGGTGCGCGATGTCGCCTTTGCTTCATCATACTGTTACTACAGTTCCCAGGCCTCTGTGTTCAACTATGTAGGTTAGGATCCTCCTACAAATTCGTGATTAGCTAAATAGAATACTCGAAGAGCACAGTGCATTCCACCACCGCGACATCTAATACAGCGACTCCATCCCTCATAGCAGCTTCACATTATTCTTTGACCTCTGGTGGAGTTGAAGACTATGTCTTCAACTCAAGCTCTGTAATTTTCAGGTTCAGCTCAAACTGAACCTTGGCCATCTTTGTCTATGCATCACGAACACCTACAACCAATTCCACCAATGCTTCTTCTAGGATATGTAGCTCCGAAATGGTTCTCCATGCTTTGGATACCACGGCTATAGTGCACTCATTCTTCTCCTGAACCTTCTAAGTTCCAGGATTCTAGCATGACTGTCTTCTCAACAAATATTTGTTCATTATTGACTTTCTTCTTGTTGGTCATGCTTAGCACACACTGACCTCGGGCTTTAAGCTCTTCAATCACACTTGCTTGTAGTGTGTGGAGGAATTCACTAAGGAGCACAGCCAAGTTTAGTCCAACATTCCTCCAAGTGCTAACTGTAGCCTTATCGACATCTACCTCCATGCTGAAGGCTCCATCATGTAGCATAACTACCTGAAGATCCAAAGATCGAACCAACTCAGCCACTTCCATTGTACCCAATGCTAAACTGGTTGAGGCCATGCTACTCTGCCCTACTCCTTCCTGCAGTCTGGTTGTTTGGATTTGCAACTCATGGAGACCTGTCTGTATGGCACTAAGTGCCTTCTTTTGTTGCTGCTCAAATTGATGCAGCAGTTCCGTTGTCTTGTCCCTTACCTTGTCCCAAATTTCATCCAAGTCACCCTCTATCAAGGGATTGGGTCTAGTGATGACTTAGTGGCCTTGGTATTTTTTCACAACCCTTCCTTCTCCTACTACCTATTCCATTTTACCCAGAAGGGAGTGCTTTCCGAATCTCCACCACCCTACTCTAATTACTCCTCTTTCTCTGTCTGTGGCAACGGAAATTTCTGACTTCTGTCAGAGTCGCGATCTTCCTCCTGTTCCTTCGTAGTGCACTCCACTTCTGCCCAGACCTTGTCCTCAGTCTCGTTCTTCCGCTTTTCAGCTAATTGTTGAACCTTTGACTGAGCCACTTCTTTTTTCTGCTTTTCCGTGGACTTACTAGACTCGTCAGACAAATTGGATGTTGTGTGTGAATCTGTTGGCCAATGCTCGAGGATTGGTGCAATGGCATCATCCATTGCAAGATATGGTAAATCATACCACTTTTGTTATGGGTCCTTTCACATCCGGATGGAGATAAAGTGGAATTCCGCTTTGAACTCTATGTACCTAGACAACTACTCGAATATGGTTGATGACAACCATGGCTTTCAGGTGATGGCCATATTAACGCTCATCTCCATCAATACCCAAAACACTTTTCTCTCTTGGACCCACTCAACATCCTTGGTAACCCACAATGATGCGAATTTTGCCACCTCTGGAAAGTTTGTTTCAATGGGAGGAAATTGGATGTCCTCTAGAAAATTCCATGTGACCAGTACAATTGACAATAAAATCCATGAATAATGAAACATCATGCTCTGGTCCTATGCCTCCCTACAATTCACGAAGAACTCATTGCACAGGTAGCGTGCCCAACTGAACTATACACCCTCTGTGCACTGAGCTGCTAATGAAACCATAAGTGCTAGCACCTCATCTATGTGGCACTTTTGCATTATCCTGCCTACCAAAATTTTGGTGGCCACCTTCACTGTGGGGTCCGTAATGCTTGAAATTGAATACCCACATGGCTTCTTGACAAGCTTAAACTTGTCCTTCATCCTTTCGGCGAGGTCACATTTGCCCGTTTTTCCACCAAATGCCTTGGCTAGATTCAGCCTTGAATGTGGTAGTAAGGTGATCCTATGGATCAACATGTTGGTTATAGGGATCAACTCTCCCAACCACAGGCATGTGTCATGCACTAGGCACAGTAATTATTTGATAACAATCAAATTTATGGGAGCACGGTGGTAATGGGGCACCCATAGCTGGTTCAACAATCCTGGTTTATTTACCCCACGAATCCATTCCACTGGCTCTAGCGTGGTGATACCAGACTCCTTGTAGAATACTCGCTACATGAAGTTATCGGTAGCTAGGTGGAGGAACCGATCAGTGTCCCCCAAGTCCCAATCTTCAAGTTTTAGATGTGGGACGTGCACCAAGCTTGGACCTTCAAACATTATGTTTTCTAGCAGCAGGGGTGTGTTAAGGAGAAACTTTCCCTCATCTAGCTCCTTCGAGACCTTCACCTTGCCTTGGTGCAGAGGGATGTACTCTGGCAGCCTCGAAATCAGATCTGCCCCCTCAATATCAATGTCCTCTACGCCCTCCTTAGCCTCTAGGTCTACTATTTTGCCTTTCTCTTGCACGTTGGGATTTTCTTTTCTCTGATGTTTCCTTGGTGACTCACACACCGTCATCGTCTTCTTCTATTTATCCTTCTTTGGCTTAGGGAAGCCTCCATGCTTAAAACCTTAGGGATAGCTCCCTTAAAGGCAATAGATCATCCAGCACTTGCAATTTCCACGAGTGTAGACATGAAATTGTTAATGAGCTACTGGGTTTCCTCAGGTAACCTGTCAAACACAAAACTAGCCATCAAGTCCTCAGAGAACACATAGTTCATGCACACCAGATGACAGGACACATAAAATCTTAGAATGAAAAGTGTCTCTTGCTGGATGGCCATCTGTAATTTATAGGCAAATTCGAATTCAAATTCGACTGTTTCCTCCAAAATCTTCTCATAAATGCTATATTGGCAACAGATTTTTAAAGATATTTCTCTTAAATTTAGCCTTAAATGTCACCGCCCCACTCCTCTTAGCCATTTTCTCATTATCAAATCATGAACAGTGACAGTAACAGTCACTTTCTGGTTACGTTGCACGGTCTCTTGTCCTGTAGCACAACTCCCTTCGCGCATCTGTTGAGACTATGACACCCGTCTATCCTGCACAGGCCCCTCACTGTGTAGCTCTATAACCCGGGTAGTGTAGTTTATAGTCCTGCACCTCCTTGCAGCTGGCTGGAGTGCTAAGACTGTGCTACTGTCATATAGT
Source organism: Pinus taeda (assembly GCA_000404065.3). NCBI lineage: Eukaryota > Viridiplantae > Streptophyta > Pinopsida > Pinales > Pinaceae > Pinus > Pinus taeda. The sequence continues at coordinate 21,784 of APFE031140903.1, forward strand.
CATTTGACTAGATCCCCAGTGTGTGACTTCAATTAGCTGCCATTTACCTTTCTTGGAAATGGATCTCCATTCAATTTAACAAGTTGAATTATCACATATGGCCCCAACCAATGCATCTGAAATTTTCCTGGAAATTTATCAAACTTTCTATCATATAATAAAACTAAATCATTTATCTTGAAAGTGTGCAATTTGATGTGCTGATCATGTCATGCCTTTTCGCGCTCCTTCTGAACTTGTTGATGGAATCCAGCCAAGAATCTATCTTCTTCCAACTCTGTCAACTATGTGAGCCTCTCTTAATGCTCCATGATCTACCATACCTGTGAACATCATTATCCGTAAACAAGGCACAATGTACTCCATTGGCATCACCGCTTATACACCATAGACCATCCTAAATGGTGTATGTCCCGTCAGCTTTTTACAAGTAGTTATATAAGCCCATAGCACCGCTAGTACGTGCACATCCCAATCATTCCTCTACACATTGAAAACCTTGTTAACACATTCTCCAATATCTTATTAAACACTTCCATCGTCCCATTAGCCTAAGGGTGATATGTCGTGCTCTTTTGATCATAAACTTGGAATTCTTCTATCAGCACGCTAATCGTTTCATTAAGGAAGTGCATACTGCGATCACTCATCAACACCTTCAGGAAACCAAACCTAGTTAGCACATATTCAAAGATGAACTTCATTGTTGTTGCCCCTGTACAATCCTTTATAGGTTGCACCTCTGCCCATTTGGTCAAATACTCAGTCATGGTGATGATATACTGCGCACTCATCTTCTTTCCTAGAGGTTGAATCGGTCCTACAAAATCGATTGCCCACTTTTCAAATGGCTGCAATGGCACTTGTGGATTTAGAGGTAGCTCATCCCTCTTTGATAGCATTCCTATCCACTACCATGCATCACACGCCCTGCAATACGCTTTGGAATCCTTATGTGATGCCGGCCACCACAACCCAATGAGTAAAATCTCCTGTGTTGTCACTTTTCCTACATAATGGCCTCCTGCAACCCCTCCATGAGCTTCACATAGGATACTGCTATTGGGCCACTAATTTGTCATTATTAATATCACTTTTTAACATCCATTTCATCCATTTTTACCATTCTTTATCACATCATTTATCATAATTTATCATATAATTCCATTTTATAATGCTATATGCTCTTATAGATAAATACTATTTTTCTCTTTTATTTTTAATAAATTGATGATTATTATGCATGATTTTACCAATGATGTTTTATTAATGAATTTGTTGTAACATCACTCATGATTTTAGCCTCCAAGATCTTTTCTAGATTGCAAATTTGATCTCTAGCTCATAATTAAATATTCCAACTTAGAAATTCACTAGAATAAGAAGTGATAGTTTTTCATTAGATGTTTCGGACAAATGAAGGTGAATTTAGAAAATCTAAAACATCAGTTTTGTCCGTAATGGACCGAATTAGTTTTTCAATGAGCAGTTTTCCCAAATTCGGTCTATATTAAGAGAAATAGAAGGTTCTTCAAAGACGATTTTCTCATATTTGTTGTTGTGGCCATTTTCCAAGTTCTTCCAATTGCAATACCATATTTGACTTTTTCCAACTGAATCATGATGGGAAGATATTTCAGACCTGATCTTGTTTATTAATATTATGTAATCAATCCAAAATCGTAATGGAAATCATTTTGTAATCATCTTTGTTGTAACTTCCCTTTGCTCTCTATGTATTGAAATGAAAACAGAGATCAAAGAGAGGAGGAGAATAGGAGGAGAATTAGAGAATAATTGGGAGATGATTAGGAGATAGGAGATGGACAATTGTTAGATAGGATGTAGGGGAAGAGATAAGATATGAGAGATGAGAGGATGAACAATTGTTGAATTTGAGGCAAAGCTAAGAGCTTCATTATGTTGTAACTATTTCTCTCATATGTTTTAATGAAGGAAGTTATCCATTGAATTCTGCATCCATTATTTCTAATCTAATCTGAGTTACTTCTTAAGGTGGAACTGACTTTTGGGAAGTTGGGCCCACTAGCTTGGACGAGGTGCTGCCTTGAACATCTACAATAGTTTAGTTGTGTGCTTGTTTCTTTGAATTTCAATCATTGTTCTTTGAAGTAAATTTTCTTTCTTTTAACTAATTTGTTTTTTGCTACATTTTCCAGATTTGTTGTTTCATCCAATTACTAGATTTTGTTTGATTTGTTACTCTAGATTAGCATTTGAATTCTGTTGAGTGTAATAGATTAAATTTTGAATTCAACAATGTGGTTTAATTTAGCAATGATTCAAGTCGTGTGATTAATATAATTGTTTTTCCTATCATTTACTTTCTTCTTTTGAAATTTTAGTTTTATTATTCAAGTCTTACATTTTATTTCTTGTTGAATGAGCTTGATAGTATAGAACACAATCATATAGAACCAATGTTATCTGTTGGTATTGTTGTGCATATATTTTTTTGATTGCCTTGAAATAAAAAGACGCTCCTAGGGTTGATAATTAATGTCTAGATGATTAGTTGTTTTATTTATTTATGAAGAAATTAATTTTACCCAACATTTTGGTGCCATTACCCGGGAGACAGTCAAATTTCACTACCACACTAATATCTGGTTGTAGATGAATACCTGACTTCGTGAGAGCTGGATATTGAAGACGAAAGGTAAGAACCTACGTGTGCATCCTGGGGAACCAATGATGGGTCTACCCTCAGTAGTCAGGCTTAGTTCATATGCCATGCACTGATAGAAGTAAGAATTTTGAGAGGTAGAATTTTGAAAAAATATCATAATTCCACTCAGGTGGTGATGTAAGAACCACGCATTTAGCTAACCAATTGATAGGAACATTTGAAGGAGGAGTCTCAAAAAAAACATGAAGAACATCTTTTACTATGGTAAGAAATGGCTCACATTTCTACTTTTGAATTCCCTATCAAAGATCTAGGAGGAGTGAGACAAATGCACATAATTCTGCCATCTTCTCTACCAAATTTTCATGGTTTGGAAAACGAAGACCCAGATACATTTTTATTTGAATTTGAAGTACTTGTAGAGGATATGATTATTGTACTATTGATCAAAGGTTGAAAGTGTTTCCTCTTACTCCAAAAGGAGCAGCTCTTTGATGGTTCATGAGCCTTGGTGGGAACTACATCCAAACATGGGAGGACATGAAGAATCTATTCTTGAAGAAGTACCAAGACTATTGCAAGGCCAGTGAAGATATTTTCAATATGATACAAGGGGAAGATGAAATCTTGGAGGATTATGTAGAGCGATTTCATTACAACCTTCAAAAATCAAAACATAAGCATTTGAAAAAAGGGATCTTAAAAACACTCCTTCTTAAAGGAATCAAAGATGAATTTTTAGAACTCTTAAGGTGATGTTTTTTAGTTATCATATGATGATGTTTGTGAACTATGCATAAGGTATTCAAGAGGAGTCTCCAAGGCTAGTAAGAATTCTAGAGAAGTTTCTTCTTTCTTTTCCAAATCTGCTACAAGAACATCAGACATGAGAGATGAAATCAATGTTTTATTTGAAAATCTTAAATATGATTTGATTAGCTCTATAAATTCACAATTGCATGTTTTGCAGGTTAAGAAAAATTAGGCAAAATTTGATGAAGTGTTTTTCCCTCATTGCCAAAAGGAGCATCCCATAGATAGTTGTTCTTTTTTATCTAGAATGGAAGCATCATATCAAATAGATGGAGAAGCTACTACAATTTCACAACCATGGAAATCGTGGCACACATGTATGGTTCAAAACAATTCCTCTTCATTTTCTTACTTGCATAGTCCATTATGGAATACTCCTGTGTTAGGGCAACCAGGTCAGTCTCAATATAACCCTCACCAATCTTGTCTACAAGTTTGGCATAGTTCATCTTATGATTACATGGATACTCTCCCACATCTTGTAGCAAAAACACATCATCTGTATTCTTTTCCAACTTTTCAACAACATCTTCCTTTTCTATCAAAACCATCCACACAACCCAATCAACTACATCATCAAAATGCTCCATGCCCAACACAATTTCTTGTTCAACTCATTCCACACCCTCAATAAACCAATACAACATGCTTACAATGTTGAACTAAAAAATCCACCTAACCTTCCCACCTATTCTATCTCACATGCACTATCGCGGAAAACTTATATTAAGATTGGGAATGTTTCAAATCTGAAAATTGTAGAAGTTATAGAAGAAAATGAGGTTTCTTCTAGTCTGCATCAACAAGCCATTTTAAAAACTCAAGAACTTCATGGTATGACGACTATGGGGAATCAAGAAAGTAAAGGATATATTAAATATTGGTTTCACTCCATCATTTGTTTGCAGTATCACTCCATTCTTCAACAATTTTGACACCATCTTTTCAAGGGAAGTTGGCTTCTCATACCCTACTATTTATTAACATGCATTTTTCAAATTTGGGTATGTACATAGCTGAGGCCTTATTTTGAAAATGGCTCCACTGGAAGTACTTAATACGTAAACATATTTATTTTTCAAAGTAGAGTAGCTTAGTGTAGAAAATAAAATAAAAAAGGACATAAATAAATACATTTTTTTAATGTAAAAATAGTTGTTTTTCTTACAACACGCAGTAGAAGTCAACATTGGTGATAAATGTTTTAATTTATTTGTGTATGTAGATGTATTATATTTAAAATAATAGTTCTACAAATACTCATATTCATTTTTATCTCCAATTTAGAAAAATTGCTTGAATATCATATTTTTTGGCTTGCGGGCTTGATGAAAGTTCTGAAAACACAGTCGGGACAGTCATGTTTTGAGGGACCAAAAGGGAATATTTCTAAAACCTGTTTCTATCCATATTTTTAAAACCTGTTTCTATCCTAAGTATCCCTTTATTTCTACTTTCCAACCTAATTTGAATCACTCCATTTGGATTTGAAACGAAGAAGTTATAACTAAAACATTGACAGGGTGTCTAGTAGGCAACTCAGGAACAGAGTTGGGATAGTTAGCTTTTGGAGACCTAAATGACTATATTTTTAAAACCTGTTTCTATGGTATATTTCTCTATGAATCTAGTTTACAAGGAAATTTTAATCACTCGATTTCGATATCGTATGAGAATGTTATGACCCAAATACTGATTGTCTATCGTAAATAAGCACTCTGAAAACTCTATTTTTCTAGCTGTTCATTAAAGTATTTGACCCATAAATTTTTCTTCTCCTCAAAACCTGTTTCTATTGGAGATACATAAATGAATATAATTTCATTTCCAATTTGAATAAGCTCAATCTGTCATCAAATGAAAACGTTATGCTTAAAATATCCATTGTTGGTCTAAGTTGGGAAATCAAAAAATGACATTGTTATGCAGGCCATCCTCAGTAAATTTGATAGATCATCTCATGAAATTTTAAAAACCTATTTCTATGGGTGATATATCTTTGAAGTAGCTCTCATTTGGCTTTGGAATCACTCAAATCAGACGAAAAACAAAGGAGTTATGATTAAAACATTGTTAGTTAGTATGATTGACCACTGCTCTCCCATAGGTGACAAATAATTTTTTTCTTTGTTTATCTTTCTGTGGATTTGTTTTACAGAGTAACTATTTGTTACTTTTTTCATATGTGTTGGATTATGAGAGCCCAATCACCTCTCTTCTTCGATGATTTCATGTTTTATTGCAGGAAGACACTCGTTTTTGCAGGTTGCGGGAGAATAAAAGAAAACAATATATGAATGAGTGATTCTTGAAAGAAATGTTAAAGAAATAAGGGCATTTCATCCAATTCATTACCTAATAGATTCATAATATAAGAAATGGAGAATTGATTTCCATTTGAAGATTCATGTCACTATTGCCAAAACATTTTTCTAAGAGATCATTTTTTTTCCATTGAGAAATTGATATTCCTTTAGGAAATAACATCATAGTTGTTGTAACTTTATTTATTTATTTATTTACTGTTTTTAAATAAAGTGTCGTTTCTTTTCTGATTTCTCTTATGTTTTTGTGTTTAAGGTGTTGCTTCCTTCAAAGTTGTAGTTTTCTCTCTGTTGGCAATTGAACAACACTTATTTTTGTGTGTGTGTTGTTGTTCAATCTTTTGAACGACATTTTTGCCTGTTTTATTTTTGCTGTTCAAATGATTGAACAATTGTTGTTCAATCAATTGAACAACACTTTTGCATGCTTTATTTTTGTTGTTCAAACGATTGAATGATTGTTAAAGAGAGATTCCATACAGGCTGGCAGAATGTTATGCTAATGGAAAAACCTGTGAACCATTTAAGAAACCAACGTTTCAGACTAGCTAGGAGAGTCCATCATCAGGGCAATGAGATCTGTATTTTGAGAAGAGAGAGTTGTGAAAATGATTGGATGATTGTTGTTAAATCTATTGAAAAACACTTTTGTGTGTTTTATTTTTGTTGTTCAAATTATTGTTGTTCAATCAATTGAACAACACTTTTGTATGTTTTATTTTTGTTGTTCAAACGATTGATGTTCAATCGATTGAACATCACTTTTGCATGTTTTGTTTTTGTTGTTCAAATGATTGAACGGTTGTTGTTCAAATGATTGAATGGTTGATGTTCAATCAATTTAACAACACTTTTGCGTGTTTTATTTTTGATGTTCAAATGATTGGACGATTGGTGTTCAATCGATTGAACAACACTTTTGCGTATTTTATTTTTTATGTTTAAACAATTGAACGATTTTTGTTCAATCGATTGAACAACACTTTTGCATTTTTTACTTTTGTTGTTCAAACGATTGAACAATTTTTGTTCAATCGATTGAACAACACTTTTGCGTGTTTTATTTTTGTTGTTCAAACGATCGAACGATTGATGTTCAATCGATTGAACAACACTTTTGTGTGTTTTATTTTTGTTGTTCAAATGATTGAATGATTGATGTTCAATCAATTGAACAATACTTTTGTGTGTTTTATTTTTGTTGTTCAAACGATTGAACGATTGTTGTTCAATCAATTAAACAACACTTTTGCTTGTTTTTTTTTTTTTTTTTCAAATGATTGGACGATTGGTGTTCAATCGATTGAACAACACTTTTGCGTATTTTATTTTTTATGTTTAAACAATTGAACGATTTTTGTTCAATCAATTGAACAACACTTTTGTGTGTTTTATTTTTGTTGTTCAAATGATTGAACGATTGTTGTTCAAATGATTGAACGATTGTTGTTCAATCGATTGAACAACACTTTGCATTTTTGAATTTTGTTTTTCAAACGATTGAACAATTGTTGTTCAATCAATTGAAAAACACATTTGCGTGTTTTTATTTTCGATTTTGCTATTCAATCAATTAAACAATTATTGTTCAATCAATTGAACAACACTTTTGTGCTTTGTAAGAATAACTGCGATTTCTCTTTACTATTTCATCGCCGGTCATTTTGTCATTTTTCTTTCTCTTTTATGTTTTAAATAAAAAAGTCTTCTAGTTGGATTTGTGCCTAAGATAAAAAACAACAGTAATATTAATACCATTATGACTTGTAAAACCTTTTGATGGTCATCGTTATTCCGAAGCTGACATGTTGCACCTATATAATGACTGGTTTAATATCTTCTCTTTAGACACATCATAAAATGATTTATTATTCTAATACCATGCTAGTTTATCTTTTACACTTTCAAATGAATAAATCCCTTTGATATGATGATATGGGGGGAAAAGCATAACTTTCATTTGCATTTTTTTTTACTTTTTACGTCATCCCTGACTCTTAAGGAGTAAATGAGCCTCCCTCTCTTTACAATAAAAGCATTAAAATGTAAAAAATATGAAAAAGTAACAAGCATTGTCTTAAAGAGGATAGGGGGTATCATCACAAGCCAACTTGATGACTTTGTTATATCTTAGTGAATGGCACTATGATTATCTGGTTACCATGCCAATATCGTTGTCCCTTTGTAGCAATAAAATACAGAAAAACATCTAAATACTAAATGGAGGACTCTGGCTCATTGTTGGGGTTAAAAAGAAACCCTGTCAAGGTTATGAACGCCTGCTGGCAGCAGTGGCTCTACTTATGGTATTGAAGTACTATGTTACACTACCAAATACTCTCTATCCTATTACCCCCTATGGATTCATTTCTAGAGGAAAATTTACCATTTGAAGAGCATTTCTAATTCAGTTAGCCAACATGCATGGTAAACTATATCTTTATACGCATTATATCATTATTGTCCAATCACTCTACCACCAGTCATTAACATTTATCGCTAGTCATGCTTTCATCACTTTTCTGCCTAAGGTAAATATCTATTTACATAATGATCTAATATCTGTTTTATTTTTTTTGGGGGGAATTTCAAATCTTTTGAGGTGTAATGCTTTGATTTCCTTTGTCATATTTTAACGGACTTTTATTTGATTGGTCACCTACATTTATGAATCCTCAATGTCCTTTCCCTTTCTCCTATGCTTTATGGTCATGGACACCCTTTTCTAATTTGAGGGGGGAAGATATGCATTATAGGATAGCGTGTGTAATAATTACCAAACTCTGGCATAACTTGTTGATTTGAAATTTATACAAAAGTTTTTTCTGATTGAAATTTTTGCATGCGGCTTATATGTTGATGTTCAAAACTAAAACTGTGGATTAAAGAAAATTGCATACAGAGTAGTGAATTGTTTACAGGAGAACAACAAGTATGGGGGGAAATTCTATTAGCAGCGAGTCCACACTATTGAAACTGACAGAAGAAGCTCAAGCAACTCATAGACAGGATGTGCTTGCATGGATTTTACCTTTTGCATCACTTTCAGCATTAACTCAACCTACATCAACTTCAACAAATACCAGTTCATACATGTTATTCCACATTTTCTGGAGGTAAAACTTAAGGTAAAATAGCATAAGTTTCTGATTTATTAAAAGTTTAGGAGAATTTCATGAAAATCCATTGAGCATTATTATCATCATTCATTCCACATCTTTACCACTTCCCATTTTTCAAAGACATAGAAGCTTTTAGTTTGGGGGAGCGTTACTTTCATTCATTTATTTATTATGATCATGCCATCATCCATCGATCTCCTTATTCATTCTCAAAACCTCTCTTATTCCATGTTGTTTTACACCAAGCATACATTTCAACCACAATTGTAGCAAACACCTCAATTTGTTTTCTAGTATGCATGAGGGCATGCTAATTCTCCAGTTTGGGGGGAATTGCTACACATGATGGATGTTTTCTACTTTCTTTTTCATTTAAGGAATACAATTTCATTTTTATACAGTGCAGAAATTGATTTGTGTATATCTTTAAAACTATGAATTGAATTCTTGTGATTTTTGGATAGAGAAGAGGTATCATTAAAATACACAAACCCAGAAAATTTCAAGTTAAATTAGATTGTAAAATTTCAGAAATCATGTACTGTCACTTACATCCATTTTTCTTATATACTATGATCCGTGCATCAAAATGATCTGATTTGGGGTTTTTGAGAAAATGATTAATGAAGTTCATCGTTACTTATATCATATTTTGTTGCAAATTCATATACATATAGTTGAAAGTCAATGTGAAAATTGTTACACCTTCATCAACATTGCTAATATTAAATATTCATTATTTGAAGAAGAAATCATTTGTTCCATCAATTTCATAAGTTGGGATGAACGTTTTTGTATCATAGTTTGGTTAATACAAAGGCTTTGGGTTGCATGAGGACATGCAACATATTGAGTTTGGGGTATGTTGGGCCACTAATTTGTCATTATTAATATCACGTTTTAACGTCCATTTCATCCATTTCTACCATTCTTTATCACGTCATTTATCATAATTTATCATATAATTCCATTTTATAATTATTTATGCTCTTATAGATAAATACTATTTTTCTCTTTTATTTTTAATAGATTGATGATTATTATGCATAATTTTACCAATGATGGTTTATTAATGAATTTGTTGTAACATTACTGATGATTTTATCCTCCAAGATATTTTCTAGATTGCAAATTTGGTCTCCAACTCATAATTAAATATTTCAACTCAGAAATTTGTTGGAATAAGAAGTGACAGTTTTTCATTGGACGTTTCAGCAAATGAAGGAGAATCTAGAAAATCTGAAACATAGATTTTTTCCAAAACAAATCGAATTAGTTTTGTAATGTGAAGTTTTCCCAAATTCGGTCTGTATTAAGAGAAACGGAAGGTTCTTCAAAGACGATTTTCTCATATTTGTTTTTGCGACTGTTTTCCAAATTCTTCCAATTGCAATACCAGATTCGACTTGTTCCAACTAAATCATGATGGGAAGATATTTCATATCTGATCTTGTTTATTAATATTATGTAATCAATCCAAAATTCTAATGGAAATCATTTTGTAATCAGCTTTGTTGTAACTTGCCTCTGCTCTCTATGTATTTAAATGAAAATAGAGATAAAAGAGAGGAGGAGAATAGGAGGAGAATTAGAGGATAACTGGGAGATAATTAGGATATAGGAGATGGACAATTGTTGGATAGGATGTAGGAGAAGAGATAAGAGATGAGAGATGAGAGGATGAACAATTGCTGAATTTGAGGCAAAGCTAAGAGCTTCATTATGCTATAATTATTTCTCTCATATGTTTTAATGAAGGAAGTTATCCACTGAGTTCTACATTTGTTATTTGTAATCTAATCTGAGTTACTTCTTAAGGTAGAACTAATTCTTAGGCAGTTGGGACCACTACCTTGGACGAGGTGTTACCTTGAACATCTCCAATAGTTTAGTTGTGTGTTTGTTTCTTTGAATTTCAATCATTGTTCTTTGAAGTAAATTTCTTTCTTTTAACTAATTTGTTGTTTGTTGCATTTTCTAGATTTTTTATTTCATCCAATTACTATATTTCATTTGATTTGTTACTCTAGATTAGAATTTGAATTATGTTGAGTGCAATAGATTAAATTTCCAATTCAGCAATGTGTGGTTTAATTTAGCAATGATTCAAGTTGTGTGATTAGTATAATTGTTTTTCCTATCATTTACTTTCTTCTTTTGAAATTTTAGTTTTATTATTCAAGTCTTACATTTTATTTCTTGTTGAATGAGCTTGACAGTATATAACACAATCATATAAAACCAGTGTTAGCTGTTGGTATTGTTATGCATATATTTTTCCAATTTCCTTGAAATAAAAATACACTCCTCAGGTTGATAATTAATTTCTAGGTGATTTGTTATTTTATTTATTTATTAAGCAATTAATTTTACCCAACAACTGCTTCCTTCAAAATTAGGCACATCACGTTGTAGTTTCTTGTGTGATCCCATTTTATACAAATGACCTACAATCATAGAGAAGTCTGTCACGCGCACCACCAATTCCTTCTTCTGTTGACTGTCATATCCCTTTGGAGCTATTCTCGTAGTTAGGAAGTGGATGATGTCTACAAAAATGATTGTCTACCACGCGCACCGCAAATAGGTGCGCATCAGGTAGTCATTCCTCCAAATTAGTGGGCTCCTCACCTGTTTCAATGCGTGACATATGATCTGGTCCTGCATTCAATTGCCTTGGCTTCACAATGAATTTGAAATAATACTCCTAAAACAACAGTAGCCATCTGCATATTCCCCCCCAACACAAGCTTGTTGACTAGGTACTTTAATGTAGAATAGTTTATATACATCTTAAAGTGTCCACCTAGCAAGTAGTGTCTAAACTTATGGATCATGTACACCATAGCCAAACCTTCACGCTATGTCATCGAATAATTCTTCTCAGCCTTAGATAACTTCTTGCTTGCAAACGCAATAGGGTGATCAAACTCTTCCTCACTTGCCTGTGTTAGTACTGCCCCTAGTGCAATACATGACGCATCCACATGCACATGAAATTCCTTCTTCCAATCCAGGAAGACTAGGATCTATGCAGTGACCATCTTTTCTCTTAACATATCCAGGCTCCACTGACATTCCTCATTCTAATAGATTGTAGCATCCTTTTTCAACAGTTTCTCCATTAGCGTGGTAATCTGGGCGTAACTCTTGATGAACTTTCAGTAGTAACCAATATGACCTAGTATTGTGTGTAACTGTTTAACACTTAGTGTTGCCTCCAAATTTATTATAACCACAATCTTAGCTAGATCCACCATTAATCCTTTCTAGCACACTACATGACCCAACAAGATTCCAAAAGGAATGCAAAACAGATACTTCTTCAAGTTTAGTGTGATCTGATACCTCTGGCATGTATCCAGCATTAAGTGCAAACTAGCTACATGGCGTTTGACTATGTGCAAAAATATCACTGGCATGTTCTTCAATACAAAAGGCATCACTATATACTGGAAGCATCCCCACTCGGTCACGAAGGTAGTCTTATCCTATCTTCTGGCGTGATCTTGATCTGATGGTACCCTAAGAACCCATCACTGAATGAATATGCTTCCTGTCCTCCTACATTATCCAACACTTCATCTGTGAATGGAGTTGGAAAAGGATCATGTATGCAAGTGTCATTCAACTTCCTGAGATTTACGCATATCCTTATTTCATCCTTCTGCTTCTTTTCCTAAACGACCATCGAAATTACCCAGTCGGACTCCTCCACTGTTTCAATGATACCTGCTGCCAACATTTTGTCTAATTCTAAGCGGACCCTTTATTTGTACTTAGGATTAAGGTGACATGGCCTCTGTTTCACAGGCTTTGCATCTAGTTTCAGTGTTATCTTCATTACTCCTAAATTGCCTATTATCCCTTTCAGGTCTAAAAACTTTGTAGGGAACAAATCCTGGTACTCACAGAGAAACTCAACGACCTTATCCATCATAGCATCATCCTAGTAGTCCCCTATCTTCACAAACTCCAGATCCACCTCTATCCCAATGTTCACTTGTCTCATTTGTAGTGGCGTGGTGATATCAAGATTCTCTTTATGTGGCCCCTAAACTTCACGGTGACCTTCTATCTCTAGGATATTAATGTTCCTTGGATCCTCCTCTTCTTCTTCAACAATCACATTGTAGCACTCCAATGCATGGTGCAACTAGGTGATCCAATCTGGTTGAATCAAATCTAAGGGATCTTACTAGATTCTCAATATCGTATCCTCGACCTCTTGCAGTGCTTCATCAATGCACTCAAATCCATCTTCAAAGCTAAATGTCATAAAGAATCCCTGTTTCAAAATATCCCATTCATCTATGTCATGGCAAAGCTTCGTTTCCAAGTATCAATTCATTGGTATCATGTCTGCTCCATAAGCATCAGTACATTTTGCTAAGTGATCGCGTGGATCACTCTTCCCGTCGTATTTTTCTGTCAATCTTACTTTTGGGCACCCAAACTGCACCCTCATTAATATTCCATAGTCACGTCATCCATCGAAATTGTCTTCATGCGTACCCCAAGCAATGCTTCTCTGGCACTTGCCTTTCAAATGCATCTAAAAGTTTATCAACGTCAGTTAAACCATCATAATAAGGCATAGTTCTTACCTCTAATGATACGTTGCGCAGTGATTTGGTCATCATGTTACATCATAGCGTAAACACTTCATGCAATCGAATCTGCCAGTGTTCCAATTCCTCATCTGAATCTGGTGTGCAGGAGCTTTCACTGTCCCATGCAATACGTCGATCTACTGTCAGATTCACCCAATCTTGATCTCGCACCGTTATCTTATAAATCTGGTCCAAATCATCATCACTTTCATAATCACAGACTAGTTTAGTATAGCACAGTCCTTCTACAAGGTCCAAAGGTACTACTATGTGGAGAGATTTTCTTTCAAATGACATCATCCACTTCTTCAAGTTGATTACCCCGTTCATGTCGATAGCCTAGTCGATCCCAAGGGGTGCAGGGTAGGGATTGTTGTCATTCACAATCTCTATTACTTCAAAATCTGCCAATGTGCTCGCGCCTTCAATATCGATTTTCACTCCTTGCAATATTCCCATGGGGATAACCTTTTATTGATTTTCCATCCTCAATTGAATAGGAGACCACAGTAGTGCAGGTCTCCCCATTCTCACCCATGTTTGTTTCGGAAAAACATTCGCATCTGACCCAAGATCTAGAATAACTTGGTCCATTTCATACTCTCCTATTTGTGCGATGAGCCTCATCTCATGCCCTATTCTTGCCTTATTCTTACCAATTTTCCTGACCAAGCGTGGTCCCTCAGGATCATTACCAACACATTTATTGACAAACTCTTGTAACCCTTTTACTTCCTTGATATTGCATAGTATCTTCATACAAGTCTCCAGAAAGGTAGTAACCATGGATGGGTCCATTTCTTCAGACTACTTATCCTGACTTCCTGAGGTAGAAGATTCAGCGAATCTTTTCTTTGCTTCCATGAAGGTTTCCTTCACATGCTCCAAATCAAAGCCAACCTCTTTTTCTGGAGCTTTACGGACCCATTCACTATCTTCAGGTTGCTTTCCCTTATCTTCACCCATCGTCATTCCACTTCGCAACACAATATTCACATCGGAATCCTCTTCGCGGGATTTTGCCCTCATCATCTGTAGGTTCTATGTAGGTTGTGTCTGTTTTTCGCACATCTCAGCTATTAATACAGCGAAATCTTCTATCGTGTGATCAAACTAAGTGCAGTATTAGCATGATAGACGTGTCAGGTTCATATATTCTCATGCCTAATTTCCTGGACCTCCATAATTGTAGCAAATAACTTGCCCCTGACCTCTCACAGGTCCTCCTTGGCCTCGGCCTCGTCCGCGCCCCTAATATCCTCTTCGCACTCCCCCAGCGCCTTGATCTAGAGGCCAAGTCTTGGCCTACATTCGATAAGTGAGATTACTCTCCATCATTAACTCGTAACCACAAAAATTATGCTCCTCATGACCTAATGATTTGTAGAAGTTGCAGAAGAGTTGTTGCTGTGTCTGTACAAATTTCTACAGCAAGTGGCAATTATTTGTCACATGTTTTCCGATTACCTAACAGATAGCACACCACAATGTCGGCCCTGCACTTGGCCCTTCTTGAGCTTTCGGCCTCAAAGGAAACGTCCCTCCTCCTGCAACATAATTCATGAAGACAGGGAAATGATCTTTATCATGCCCTTGACTCTTACATTTCAAACACCAAACCTCTTCGCGTACCTCTGGCCGAGCCACTCTATCCTTCTTTAGACTTTGGAATTCTAGGCAAAGGTTTTGCAAATCCACATGAATCTACTGTACTCGCAAAGAAACATCTTGAATTGGTGTCTCATGCAGTCTCATCATAATTTCCAAGGCCTCCTCTAAAGTCCCAATGTTTTTATGTGATAAAGCAACCCTCAGATGAGGCAAGAGCAAAGCCACAAACTATTCATGGTTTTTCCCATCTGTAAGATTCATGTTAGCTTCAAGGATCTTTCACTTCAATCTCTGATCCAACTCTTAGGTTGTATTGTGAGGCTTCATCATGATCTCCTTGAATCCAATGAGCGATTGTGCTTCATATTTGGGCTTATTGAATTCCTTGTTCAGCGCAGTCTGAATATTTGCCAATGCAACCATCAGGTTGTTAGTGCAATACTTAATGTACCACATTAGTGCATGTTCTAGAAAAGCAGTAACTAATGTTTCTTTCTTCATCTAATCATCTGTAATGCCCTGGGCTTCCCACACAGCCTTTGCAACAAACCAAAATTGGTTTGGGTCCTCATTCCCCAAGCCCTTGAAAACGGGAAATTTTACTGAATTCTCCATATTGAACAGTGGTGGAGGTGGTGGTAGTGTGGACGAAGGTGTATGCGGTGGAGGTGAAGATGGAGGTGGTGTGGGTGGATGTGGTATTCATGGGAACCCTCACCTTATTATCTGGACAATGCATTGTGGAGAATCTTGTGCTGCTTCTTCATTTTCACTTAGAGGAGGCTCGATCAGCGGGCTATATTCAGGTCTTGTTCCCCTTTTATCCCTGAATATATTTCCACTTCACGTAGCTCTAAACATCAAGGTGATTGCATAACCTTGTTTTCACACAAGAGCATTTTAATCCAAGTATTCAAAGAGATTAAATACTTACCTCGTGGTCCTTTGAAGAAGCATTACTTTGATTTGTTGTAGCTGACTGAGGTATCGACTGCGAACTCTGTCACAAACCCTCTGAGGATATGATCAAAATAGTGATCAACAATGCTCATGATCTTATTTTCATAGGCTCCTAACCTTCGCACTAACTCCAAGGTCCAAACTATTGGACCATTAATCCTCCACCTTCCCTATCCGTCCGCTAATCCAGTCATATAATTCGATAGAAGGAACAAAAGAAATTTTCATGTACCTCTGTGTATAGATACCTATCCAAACATTGTTCTTTCTTCAATCGTGGATTCCTATTTTCTTGTGCTACAAATTTGTAGATCTTTCCATCCAACCAATCTTCAATTTCTTTCTTTGTTGGATTCCAGTGATGCGACATCACACATCTCTTTATGCATATATCAGTCCCAACAATGGAACCATTTGTTGGCTTAGTGGATCCTGACCCAAGTTCAGAGTTAAGTTTTCCAAACAAATCCCTACACTACTAGCCCTTTCGACATTAATCTTTGGAGCGTGAAATGAAGTCTCACCCGAAGCAGTATGGGGGGATGTTGGAACCAATTTTCGGCAGCCAGTGATGGTTATGATGTCATTTTATACCCTTTATCTTCTTTCACACAGAACGATAAGCCCTTGAGGCTTATTGATATAACTTCCTCTTACCAGCGTCTAGACCTTCGTGAAGGTCTATGACTGTCTTTCATGGAACCTAAATAGGCGAATCAACCACTTACGCGCCTAGTAATCACTCCTAATTCTGTTATTACCTAGATCGGCTTAAGTGTCTGATATCTTTAACATGCATTAAGATATTCTTTGCGTAAACAAAAATTATTACTTGCGGTCATATAACAATGTAAACCATGCAGAATCGCACATCGATACAGTATTAATCATAAACCCAATATTCATCATAACATAAACGCATTCATTCATAGTAGAAGTAAATGGGTAAAACACAAATATTTCTATAATAATCTCTTTATTGATACTTCATATTTTCTTACGGACCCAAAACTACCCTATGCACTTAGCTACAAGGGTCCATGCACTCAGCTGTGGACTCTACTCTAGGCCTATGCACACACAGTTGCAAAGCCTCTCCTCTACTCTAAGAGTCTTCACTCGTCACTTCTAATGACCCATTACATCAATTCCACTTAACTTATATATCTTAGAATCTCTATGACTCTCCTTTTTATACAATCCCATGGTCCACGGACCATGGATAGGTCTATACAGGCCAATACAACTTACATAAAAGAAGGGAAAATCCCTTTACGACACTTGTTATCTACGCGCTTTGCAATGACAACTTGCGGAGACTTTACACTTTACATACAAAAACTTGGGCTTTCAACCCCAAAACTTGGGCTTTTGCCCCAAAATTGACCTTAGGGGACCATGTCCCAACACAAACTTGAGCAAAAACTTGAGCCAAGAGCTTCCAACTGATCTTGAAAAGCCTTTTTATCAATGATATTCTTCATTTTCCATTATTTTCCTCAATTTCCTCCTCACATGCAACCTGTGACATTTCACCTTACTTTTCTCCTATTTTCTTTTATTTTCATAAATAAATGTGCTAAAATGCCTTTTTTCCTCTTTAATGCCTTAGCCTTAGCCTTTTCCAATTTCCTTTAGCCATAGTAACTGAAATGAACATCCACACTAGGATGTCCTGCCCAACGTTCATCTTGGAATACATGTCCCATCATCATGGCCTTATATATTTACATGGATTTTTAACCAGGGTTATTAAAATGCATGTACAACTCCAAGAATCCATGAACCTGGGATGAGATCCTTTCTTATGTGCAACACAATTATAACAAATCTCTCCATAGCTCGACTGGTCGTAGTCCTTTTCAAGTGGTTTTTGGTTTTTGACCATTGCGTGTGATTGATGTTGCCATGCCTCATTCGACTACAAAGACAAAAAACACATAGGTATAGTTTGGGGTTGATAAAGAAACCTAATTTATTGAACACATCCAATACATCTGTTAGCAGGTGCATGAAATCTTGGATAAGTCCAATGCCAAGTACAAGCAACGACATGATCAACATCAGACATCACACAAGTTTCAGGTGGTCGACAAAGTTTGGTTGCATTTGCATAAATAACGCCTTTCCAGAGACCATTGAAAGCTCATGCCACTCTAATATGGTCCTTACACCATCACCAAGGTTGTGGGAAAAAATTCTTTTGAGCTCAACATTCACCCATTCCTTGGCCTGCACCTAGTTTTCAATGTGGACCATCTTCAGCCATAATTTCCATTATTATTGGATACATTAGACATTGCAAAACAAATCACACCAACAAAGATAAACCTTGATGGCATGGAACAAGCCACAACTGATCAAATCATGGATATGCAAATCAAGAACACTCTCCAGCAAAAGATCTAGTTGTATTGGGTTGTCAAAGCTAGCCAACTCCTGCACCATGGCGAGTGGCTCACCAAGGACCAAGTTAAGAGGAAGTTTCCCCATCTCATGGAGGCACTCAATGCAATGGGGACCATTGATTCCTAAAGGGGAACTGATCTAGGTGGATATTGGTGGTCACCTTCCTATTCCACTTGGACCCCCATAGTTTCCTTAATTGTAGCACATTTTACTATTTTAGGCATTTTTTCAGGTCCTGAACATCCTGAGCTATTTTGAGGCCCCAAACAACATTTTCTTAGGAAATGGGAAACCCACCACTTACAATTGGGGTTTGTAGTTGAAATTTGTATTCCTCAAATAAGCATTTCTAACTAGGTATCATATGCATCAAACATAGATCATATGCCAAAGTTATGACCCTGGGAAGTTGTTGTAAAAATTTACCCCAACGGGGCCCACATATTTTGGGTGCTTCATATCCTAGGGTTAGGTTTTTGGATGTTTATGTTTTTCCATTGTTTCTCAATAATAAATATGTTTTCAAGCCTCATTGTAACATAGTTCAAAGGGTATGTAGCCACCACATCTCTTCTCATAGATAAGATACCATCAACTGAGCTAGTTTATTTCCATTATGCATGTAAACATTTTTCAGTACTTTCTTATTAATGAATTGAAGTTTTATTTTTTGTTATATCTCTATGTTTCTATTGATATTTTTTATTTCATTTAATTCCTTCATAAATCTTGATCAGTGGTATCAGAGTAGTCTTCTCTTTCTCTATTTTTTTGTGCATTTCCACGACGAGGTTTGGGTATAAGGAGTTGGGACTTCAACTAGTTGAGCCTTTGCAAGATGGTCCTCGCCAACACTGACAACCTCCCATGGTGTCAGAAAAAAGAGACGAGAGAGCAGAAGATCCTATAAAATTGTTGCTCGAAGAAGCCCTCAAGTGGAAATGGTACGAGATTATGGACAACTTTTCCCAGATCCTTCAGCAGATTCCCATCAGTAACACACCTTCATCCTGTAGTCACTTTGGAGGAATAACCCCATTCAACATACAAGTTAAGTTTGATATCCCTATAATCGAAGGTCAAATAGATGCAAATTTTGTAGATAAATGGTTGAATTTGTTGGAAGGTTATTTTCTAGTCCGTAGTTTCTCTGATAAGGAGAAGATTACTTTTGCACTGCTTAAGGTTTCACCCCGTGTTAAGGACTGATGGGAAACTTACTATGAGAAAAGGGATGAGAAACCCTCTCTGTTTATATCCACCTCTTCTTGGAATTATTTTTGAGACATTGTCAAGGAACAATATTAGCTCGTGGGGAGCTATGAGGACAAGTACATACAATGGGCCACACTACTGCAACAAAGGGACCAAGGTGTGCATGATCTCACAAATAGTTTTCATACTCTACGAAAAAACTTTAGTATCAAAGACTCTGAGCAACATCTAGTACACAAGTGCTATGGCTATCTACACAAATACATTTAGGAAGAAATGGAGTTCCTAGACATCTCCGTGATTTATATAGAAACTGCCAAGATTGAACAAAAATTTAAACAAAAGAAGTGTGGCTTTGGATTTGTGAACTATAAATATGGAAAGAGCATCACCAAAATGTTGAAGAAAGGACAGAGCCAAGGTGGAGAAACCAAGGACAACCCATTGAAGCCACAAGAAAAGAATGACATCAGAAAGATGAAGAAGGACATAAGAAAGTGGTGCGAGTTCCATAAGATCCCCACTCACAACAAAAATGAGTGTCACACCAAGAAAACATCGATGGTTGAGCTAAAAGCTTCAGTGTTTAATGCATGTTTTGATTCTGAGCTAGAATGTGACAATGGGAATGACAAGGGGAAGTAGATTATTGATGCAAAACCCAGTGCCATTGTTTCCAACACCAAGTTCCAAAAGATTGAGTCCAAAGATCCATAGGAAAGGGAGCGTCTCCTCCACTCATAGATATGGGTGAAGGGTCTTGTACCACAGCTAATTTTCGATAGTGAGAGCTAAAAGAACATAATTTCAATAGAGGTGTTGAAGAAAATGGCCTTACTGGCCACACCACACCCACAACCATACACCATCAGCTCGCTTCACCAAGGACGAGATCTTCAACTTAGCTATCAAGGTCACCTTAACTATAGAATTAAGCACTTCACATATGAGGTATTGTGTGATGTTCATCCTATTGAAGTTTGTGATGTATTACTAGGGCAACCATACGTGTGGAAGAATCATGTTTTGTGTGATTCTAGGCCTCACACTATTATTATTACTTAGGTAAAAAATTCATACAAGATACCAGAGGTAGCCCCGCTTATCACCATCTCTTTGATCTCTACTAAGCAATGTAGTAATATCATCTCCTAGGCCAAGAAATTTGTTTTCTTTTTTATTAAATCTCAAAGTTAGGGGAGTATCACGGCCATATCCATGTCCCTTGGGAAAGGTTCCTCCATGATTTAGAAGTAGGTGGATAAGGTCATGGAGGAATACAAGGGCATCTTCTCCTCACCCACAGGGTTTCCCTTACACTGTTAGGTCAAGCATTCGATTAATATATCCCCCGGAGCACTTCTACATAATGGTATGATATACCATGACTCCATTCTGGAAAATTAAGAGATCAAGTGGTAGATCCAAGAAATGTTATAAAAACGGGCACATCCGACCAAGTTCCTCACCTTGTGGTAGCCCAATTGTACTTGTACAAAATAAGGATGAGACCTGGAGGCTCTGCATTGTTTATCAGGCACTAAGTAAAATCATTCTTAGGAATAGGTATCCAATCCTATGGATTGATGACCTTCTTGACCAACTCAAAGGGGCCAATTATTTCGTCAAAGAATGATTTAAATTTTGGATATCACCAAGTTCCAATAAAGACCATATAAGTATGGAAGACCGCTTTCAAATACAAGGAGGGCCTTTTTGAATGGTTGATCATGCCTTTCAGGTTGAAAAATTCCCCTGTAACCTTTATGACACTGATGGATGACATCTTGTAGCCTTTCACTCACTTGTTCATGATTGTATATCTAGACGACATTCTTATCTTTAGCAAGAGTTGTGAAGGGCACTTGAAACACACTTGATAGGTCCTTAAAACCTTGGGACAACACACACTATGCGCCAATATGGAGAAATGCACCTTTGGCATGAGTGAGGTCCAATATCTAGGTTACATTATAGATGAACAAGATGTGAATGTGGATTTAGCTAAGATCCAATTCGTTCGAGATTGGCTAGCCCTAACCACTCAATAGATCTTCGTAGCTTTTTGGGCCTTGCCATTTTTTATCAGAGGTTCATATTGGGATTCTACCATATCATTTGGACTTTAAGTTAGGTTACCGAGCATGGAGAAAAAACAAAGTTTTCCTGGTTCAAGTCCCAACAGAAGGTGTTCATTGAGATGAAGCATCACCTCTACATTGCACCTATACTCACTTTGCTAGACCTACAACAACCATCTAAAATCAAGATAAATGCATATGACTATGCTATTGGTGTAGTTCTCACCTAGAAAGGGTATCCGAGAAGCCTATCATAGTGAGACACTTTCTGATACAATTTGGAAGTACTCCACTTATGATTAAGAGATGTATTTTATCGTGCAGGATTGTTGAAAATGGAAACATTACATTCTGGGGAAGGAGATGGTCATCCACACAGACCACTGACCTCTTCAATTTATACTGACAGAAGGAAATTTGTAGAATGATCACCATTAGAAGTGATCTACATATCTACAATAATTACACTTGAAAATTAATTAAAAAGGGGAAGCACCAATCATGTTGCAAATTGCCTTAGTTGGCACTCAGTTGCAGCACTAAATTATATTCTCAACTCTTATGGCCACGAGACCTCTTTATGGCCGAAAATATACAAGAATGACCTAGATTTTTCCACCACTTACCAGATGCTAGTGGGTGGAAAGTAATTTCTAGATTCCCACCTCTAGGATGCATTATTATGCTAGATGGGCTACCTTTTTGTTCCTTCAAGAAACCATGCCAAATTGATTTTGGAGGTGCACTAAAGCCGATTCACAGGACGCTTTGGTATGGGGAAAGTTGTGGTCATACTACAAAGGTATTTTTATTGGCCAAAACCATGATAGGATGTTGGAAAATATATCATATCCTTTATTTCTTATGCCATTGTGAAGCCAACCATCAAGAAGCAAGGTCTGTACACTCCTCTTCCTACTCCTAGCCAACCTTGGGAATCCATCTACATGGAATATCTATCAGGCCTCCCTTCTACCAAGCATGGTAATAATTATGTATTTGTGGTCATTGGCAGATTTTCTAAGATGGCTATATTGTCAACTTCCAAGAAGAGTATCATGTCATAGGACTTTGGAGAACTCTTCTTTGAACGAGTACGGGTACATTTTGGAATCCCACAGACCATTATATCAAATTGGGATAGTAGGTTCCTGAGAACATTCTGGTCAAGCCTCTGGACATTATTGGACCTTAAGCTCACCAAGTCAAGCATTCCATCCCCAGACTAATGGCCAGACATAGGTCATCAATAGGATGATAATGCATGTTATAGCTCCAAATCTCACTCTTGATGTTTGTGATATTGCACTCATGGCCTAGGGAAACCCCTCCTTCCAGACCTGGTCCAAATACTTAAAAAACAGTGTTTTATTCCCTATACACGACATTTCCCTGAGCGAAACATGTGTGTACGTGGGTCTGTGTATACCCAGCCCATGTATATGTCTTAAAACACTTAAAAAAATTAAATCTCCTTAATTTTGGGTGGATATCATAGGTTTTACCTATTGATTACCTGTTAGTGCTCATGGCCCAACTGTTCCCAACGAATTCCTAACTAAAAAACTACTTTGGGAGAAGTATAAAAAGACTTCAATGGGAAGGCCTAAGGAGGAGAAGATAGAGAGAAAAATCACTCTGGTGAGATTATCCCTGACCAGGTTTGAAGATCCTTGTGCTTCCAACACTTCCCCCATTACAGGAAACCCTTGTTTCCTTGAGTTATGATGACTTTCCACTACTTGATATATCTTGGAGTAAGTCATGAAAGGAGTTTGTTGAAGGCTTGAGACTGGACGAATCTGAAGGACGATTCCACTTGGAGCCTGCAAAAGGAAGATTCAAGTGAAATCATTCCTTTTGTACTTTAGATATCTATAATAAAAGAAACACTTGTCTTGTTCTTGATATAAATCTTTTTCATGTTTATGATATCAATGTTATGATTCACATATGAATGGTTGTTTTAATTGTATAAATAACTACCTTTCAATATGCTATGAAGATGATTTATTTATGATGCTTGGTTAATATACTACTGTGCTTTCTGGAATTGATTCTTTTGCAGGTTGAAGGACTAAAAGGAACTCTAAGAGGGTTTGGACCCTGCCTGGATCTTCCCAAATGAAGGACCCCTAGGTGCATCTCTCTTCATGTATTTTGTTTATAGTAGCATCATGGTTGTGTGGAATGCTTGTTTTTCTTTGTAGATAACCTCTGATCTGCTAGGGTATCGACCCAAGACCCTAGGGGAATTTTTCCCTAAACAGAATTGGCAACTCCACTGGAGACAACAGTATTGTTGTTCCTAGTTTGGGTTTGTTCAAGCCAATCAGGGCTTAGCTGTTTATTTGCTTGCTGTGACTATGTAGTATGTTCTTGTAGGAACTTAAACTATAAGTTTTATCAATTTATTCAGACCTTTTTTTTTGTTTTTTCTTGTGATCTTTTATATACGGTGTTTTTCCAGTTTACAAAAGCATATATACGTAAGTTTTCTTAAGTGAATCCGCGTATATGCAGGTTTCCTTAGGCTAAATAGTGTATACACGTAGTTGTGCATCAACACAGTCGTGTATATCCTAAAATTCTCAAGATTTTTCAAATATTTTTGTTTCTGAAGATCTGTCTACTAGTCTGAGTCTTTCCTGAACAGTTACTTTTTTTTATCAGTCTTTATTTTCACAGCAAGTTTGTGATCTCAAATTCTCTCCTATTGTAGAAAGTATTGGTCTTGTTTTGTTTTGTTGCAAGCATTATCACTTTTTGTTTAAACACACAAGATTTCTTTCTGGGAATCTTAGCTGTTCTGGTCTTCCAGGGTAGAAATATTGGTCTCAATCTTTGTGGCAAATCTTGTTTTGGTGATCTTTTTGTTTACATGTCAAAACTACATCTTTGTGACCATTTACCTTTCTTGCTTTTTGAAAGTTGTTGTGTGAGGATTTTGAGAGTTGTCTTTCTTGATCTTTTGATCGTTGTCACCAAGCTTTTTGGGCTTATTTCTGATTGTTAAGAGCATCTTGAAACACACTTTTTGTTGAGTTTTCACCCGTTTTGTGTTGTAAACTTGCAAAGTGTTTTGTTGCCTATTCTTCCATCACAAAGTTTCAGTCTTAGTTGGAGCACTTTTGAAAAGTCATTTTTGTTTTTTCTTTTGAAGAAAACTTCTTGAAAACTTGGTTTTTGTTTCCTTTGGCCTTGTTTGGATTTTTCCTTTTTGCGAATGAAAGTGCATTTTTGTTTGTCTTGAAACTTGCTTTTAATGTTTGGACGAAAATGAGCATTAGAAACTTATATTCTATCTAAACATCTTAAGTGGCAAACTACAATTGATAAACAAGCTACTTTCATTCTTTGATTTAGAATAGTCTTAAGTCTTGCATCAACATGTACTCATTGCATTACGATAAATTTGTGCATCTTTTAGGGCATCCATATTTTTTGTTAATTTTTGTGAGTGCGAAGCTTGAGTAAAATAAAAGAAAAGAAGAATTTATTGCTTTCTTAGAAGTTCCTTAGAACCTAGTAGAAATTTCTTTCATCGAAGAACAAAACAAGTGCATTTGCATATAGTTTGGTTTTTATTAATTTCTTTTGCGCCAAAACACCACAAGTTTCACTTCCACTTATCTCTTGACTTAAAGAATAGCCCATTTAAAAACAAGCGCTAAATAAAATACATTAGAACTTTTTATAATTGTCAAGTTAGACACACCAACAAGTTTTAGGATATTTTAGGGCCTTGGATTAGGTAAGTGGAGAGAAAACCCTCCAAGGTCATTTAAACTATCAAACATAGGAGTCTGAATAGTGAGTGAAAATCCAATAGCATTAGGAAGACCAAGAAAACTCCGAATCTGGGAGTTAAGCACGAGGGTTTTTGAAGATAAGGAAGAGAGATACCCCCTCTCCTACTTGTCGAATCTTACCTCAAGACTGTTCCGCCTAGTTTCTGACACGAGTTGGTAACCTTAGTTGCTTCTCCTAGGAATCTACATAGGTGGCTACGGAGGGGAATCCCGTGGCACCTGAGGTCAACAGTGTATCACTGTCAACAGTACTACTGGAGGGCATGAAGCTTGGGGGCTTGCACTGGCGCAGGTTGTTGTTAAGAGGTCAGCGTAACTTCCTCTGTTACCTTCGCTGGTAGGACTGGGCCGTCATTATCCTAGACTATCATCAGAAGGCCCTGTTAGCACCTAAATATGCCTTAGGCTGAAAGAAGGCAAAATTCAGGGTAGCCACAAACCATGCTCACTCTGGTAGCTAGCCCTACCAGAACAAGAGAGGGCTCTCTCCGAGTCACTCTCAGTGAATAAGTGAATGAAAAGGCTTGAGATGACTTACCAGTGAACTACTTGTCTTAGGCTAGTAAGTGAAAATGATAATAAGAAGTGATTTTTATGAATGACTGTGTTTCTGGGATGTTATGGGACCACTAGACCTCAATGCCCAGAGAACTTAATACAAAGGCATAGATTATTTCATGAGGCACGGTAGGCAGGAAGTATAGAAATTTAGTTTTAAGATATGGCAGAATGGAGAGATCGATTAAGAGGGTGAAAAGGGCATGGAGAACATGAATCCTTTTCAATAGAAGAATGAACATTGTAACTTACAAGCCGACGGTCACGATATGTTCTAGACATGAAGTGATCCGACGGTTCATTCTCTCCTCAGTATTATCGACACTTGATCCGTGGCTTAACACCCGATTGGTCCATGATCTCTATTTAAGGATAATGGAGGGTCATTTGTAGGTTAATCGTTCATGAGAGAATAATATGTAAATTTTCATTCTTTTATTAATAAATTGCCTAAAGTGGTCGCATCGGCTCAGGCCGTGGACTGTTTCCCTTTTTGAGGGTTTTAACCACGTCAACAATACTAGTGTATTGATCCGTGATCTTTTTGTGAGTGGTGTCCTTTGGTGTTCTATCTGGGGAACTTACCTTGTAAATTCCTACACCATTGACTTTATACAGACCTTCACATCTTAATCCTAGAGTGAATGCATCTCTCAAGCTAGATCTCATCGACCAAGTGAGAAATTTACCATTTATAAAAGCAACTTCCATTCTTTTATCTTCTAAAAGCAGATATGGATACAAGATTCTTCTTTAAACCAAGTGCGTATAAAACTTCTTGAAGTGTCATAGTTTTACCTTGATCTAGATGGAAAGAAACAAAACCAAATACCTTTATCAACATCTTGTAAAGTGTCACGAAGCCATAACGGCCTTTTTCTGGCAGGAGGATCACATGAAGGAGGATCCAAAGGGTCCATGGGCTCCATGTATTCATCAACAAGATTAGTTTCAGTCTCAAGATCTTCTTGTATTCCAAATACATCATCTTGTCTATAAACATTAACAAGAGGAAGAGGAGTGTCTCTTTTCTTTCCAAGGGTTGCATCTTCATCAAATGTTACATCCCTGCTAAATTATATATTTCTTTGTCCATGTACGTATTTTCTATAAGCTTTAGAATTCTCATAATAACCAACAAATGTACCTTTCTTTCATGACGCTTCCAGCTTGTTCATCTTTTCTTTTGGAACATGGAAGTAGACGCGACATCCAAAGATCCTCAAGTGCCCCACCTCAAGCTTTTCACCAGTGAAGACTTTTTTAGGAGCTTTCCTATTTTTGGCATGGCGAAGGGATTTATTTTGAACCAATGTTACTTGGGAGTGGGAGCGAAAGCGGCGAGCGGGAGCGAAAACGTGTATTGAATTCTACCTTAGCTAACTTAGAAAATTTCAATGGAAATGAATATGAAATGAGCTATGAAACATAACAAGATACATATGAAACATAAGAGACACATTTTCTACACTCACAACCACATGAATCTCATGAAATAGAGCCACTGCCTTTCATTAATCTTCTGTAAAAAATATACAATGTAGAAACAGAGTTTCTTTCCCATAGTCTCCCAGAAGTTACAAGCCAACCAACACTTTGCAAATGGTTTGTATACAATATATAGAATGTGCCATGAAGATATGGAACGCCCAAGGGTTGGGTAGTTACTCGAATCATTACAAACTGAAGGTGGAGAGCCAAACAGCAGTTACAGGTGCAGCGCCACAAACATGACAAATGGCTTGGGTGGCCCTTTGCCTTCCTTTGCCACTTGGATAACTGACCATCTGGAGTGAAAATACTTATAAAACTGCCTTAGGTGTCAAAAACCTGAATTGCATATGAGTGGGCCCACTTACAAAAAGTCTAGAAGCGAAATTTTGCGAAATAGAGACATTCTGGCCCTTTTCCTATATGCGCCGCGCTCCTTTCCTATATGCGTCGCACCACTTTGAGGCCACTTTTGGAGGCCTTCCCGGTGTCCAAATTGAGCGCAGGATAGCTCGTTAGAAAAATATTTGAGTTTACTTTCCAACCCCACCAAAATTTTTGAATTTGGAGATCATGTTTCCCTCCAAATATTCATTCTCCCAAGACTACTTCCTGTGTGTCAAAATAGGGGCAGTGAGGCCATTTTTTAGTGTATTTTTCCCTTTTGGTGGCCAAGATCTTCTCCAAATTTCTTTCTCTCAGTGTCAGTAATTTTTATTTTTCATGCCGAATCCAAAAACGCAAACCATTTCCCATTTGGAGCTCCCAATCTTACGCATCGCGCCGGTGGCAAGGCGCGTATAGAGAAAAAACTTGTTTTTGTGCCAAAAATTTGTCATGTGACCAAAATTTTCCGAAATTCTTTGAAACTTGGGCTGGAGGTCCTCTATGAAGTGCTATGTTGTGCCAAGGAAACTTCAGCCAAGATCCGAAGCCGATCTTGCTCTTTTTCCTTTTTTGCTTCCTTTGTTGCTTCACTCAATTTAGCCTTCAAGCTCCTTATTCGGGCCTTTGCGCTCATGTTCCATGCCCTGTAATGACAAGCCATCCTCCTAAATATGGCTTTGTCTCTATTTTCCTTCTCCAGTTTTTTCTCCAAGTGTAGATTGACTCGATCCAACCAAGACTCACGGTCATTGTTAATCTCTTGCTCCAAGGTAGTGAGCTCGATCCCTCTCTGCTACACAGCTTGTCAGTTTTCACGAATGCTTTGCAGCTCCATGATCGTCTATTGGTCATAAAGCTATTTGTTTCTCTACTCCAAATACTTGATGACCCATCTAGCCCTCTCGAAATTTAGTATCAAGTCTTTGATCTTCGTGTCCTGCTCCTGAAGAGTCATCCTAAGTTTGGCATTTTCTGTCTCTGTCTCTTCATCCGGAATGAGGATGACACCAGTATCTTGTGCACCTGATGGCCCCTCATCATGCACGGGCTCCTTACCCTTGTCCAATACCTGCGTAGTTGATGCCGGAAGTGAGGCCCCTTCCACCCTGGGTGGAGATAACACTCGCTTTGCTGCTGTAAATAAGTTCCTACTGCCTTTCTAATATGTCACCAAAAATGGCATGATCGTGATCTCATGGCACTCATGCTGATAAGAAGGACCACCCAACTCCTGCTCGGGCTCTGATAGTACCTGTGGTGTGCTGAAGAAGTCACGGGAGATGAAGTCCTCCCAAGAAATTCCCTACAATCCCAACTGATGATCTACCAAAATCCGAATGAGAGCGAAGTGATAGACACTGTTAAGCTGCTGCTGAGGGGTCTTATGCAGCATGAAGGTGTTCATCCTCTCTATATTCCTGCATATGAAAAATGGGAGGTTCATCATCCTCACCCTAGTAAGTGCCATGAGCAGGCGGATATGATAGGCATACAGTCTAGAGACCTCCCCTCACAGCTGAAGTATTTCATGATCAACCTCATGAGTGGAGCATACTCATTCTTCAAGTATCTGAAGGGAAATACTCTTGTGAGCTCATTTACGAATCTGGTTTTGATGTAAGGCTCATAGTGATGCATTTCCACCTTCTTCTTCTTATGCCACTGCTCCCCAACATTTGGAATACCTGTTGCCAATGATATAGCTTCGGGTGTAAAGGTGAAAGTGACCCCGACCAAGGTAGACTGACCTCCATGTAGATGAAGCACAAATAACTGGGCCAACTCATGATGAGCTCTGACATTTGTCACCCTTTGACAAAATCCAAAACATGATAAGTACTGGAAGGATGACATGGCAAGAGGGCATGCTTGTAACTCGGTGAGGGTAGTGGGTTCATCCCTGACATGTTTGCCACTCTTGTGGTGTCTCTTGGGAGTCTACTCTTCTGAAGATGAGTCACTCTGTGTCTCCCTCTCATACTCAGACGAATGCTGTGATGACATGACTGCAATGTGGGTTGTGATTAGGCTACCCCTTTGATGATGGTGTGAGGTTGGATGCCTTTGTAGTATATGTTACCAAGGGGAACAATGAAACATGGATTGTTAGGAAGGGAGTGATGAAATGGGAATAGGGGTTATAGGGAGAAATTTGTTAGGGATGTGGGAGGAGTTTGTGATTAGGCTACCCCTTTGATGATGGTGTGAGGTTGGGTGCCTTTGTAGTATCTGTTACCAAGGGGAACAATGAAACAGGGATTGTTAGGAAGGGAGTGATGAAATGGGAATAGGGGTTATAGGGAGAAATTTGTTAGGGATGTGGGAGGAGTTTGAGATTTTTGATGGGGTAGGGTTTGGGGTTTCTATTGAGCAATAGGAGGAGGGGAAAGGGAATATGAGTTTGTTAGTGTTAGGGCAGCGATGATAGGAAAAATGGCATAGGGGAACAAGGGAAAAAGATAAGGAAGGGATAAGGGACAATGGCATCAAAAATACAATTGCACAACCCTAGCAGAATGGTCTCTTGGTGTCTTTATATGGTTGCTTTAAGAGCTTTGTTTCATTTCCATCATTGGGCATAAAAACCACCATATCTTTAACCAATTTGATGAACAATTTAATAGAGCCTACCTTGCAAATTTATGTGCTTCACAACAAAATTTGAGAGGGTTTGGCACATTCTAGGCACTTTGCTTCTATGTGTCGCGCCCCTCTCTATGTGTGCCGCGCTCTGGGTGTGTGCTCCACGCGTTATAGGCTTGAACAATGGGCGGGGGTTGTGTGCGCTGCGCCCTTATCCTCACCTCCAACTGACTTCTCGCTCCTTGTTTGCTCCTCGGCTTGTATGCGCCGTGCACAAAGCCCAGTGTGTCGCGCCATGGGTATGCGCCGCGCGCATTATAAGTTTGAACTGTGGGCGGGGGCTGTGTGCGCTGCGCCCCTGTCTATGTGCGCCACACCTTGAAACCTGACTCCAACTTGCTCCAAATTCTCACCAATGCACTCCAATCAATTTTCAATGTCTCCCACTAGTTTTGATTTGCACAATGCCTCTGATTTTGGTGGAAAACTTGTATATAAAGCTTTGGGAGAGATGAGTTTGATTTTTGCCTCTTCAAAACCCATTTTCTAATGTTGTGTTGTGGCACTTTTTCACTGACTTTAGAACACACTGATTTTCACTTTCCCTTTGAAATTTTAGCTCAAATGACGAAATTTATGGCACTCTTTGTAGGGATTTCACGATAGGATATTTGGCCACAGAAACCATGACTGCATCTGAAAAATCAAATTGCGACTTTTTTGAAAATTTGTCATAAATGACACTGTTTGACTTTTCTTCAAAACGGAGTTTTGAAGAAGAGTCGGAGTCTATCCACATGACGATGAAGCTTTCTGAACCATAACTATGTAAGGGCCTCACTCTATCTTGCATGGCTCTACTGGACATGATTCAAGTACCAAATTGATGAATTCCTAGACCTAGACCTCGAAATGACCTTTGTCCTTTAAAGGACCATACCTCGACTGTCATGGAATTTGATGATGATTGACAAAAGCCCTGAGCCAACAAGAGCTAGAGATGAGACTATAATGACCTTCTCCGTCATATTATGGCATGCCCCTAGTGGAATGAATCTAGGAGAATGGAGCAGGACACCTAATCATGAAATGCATAAAGAGTTTTGATCTCTGACAGAGGACTTGATCAGACCGACTCTAACAGGCCCCTTACTTCACTTTCTTGTATTTTGGTGTCCGGTCCTCATCACTCGGAGTGGAAATACTTGAAACTTGTTTGACTGGCTGACATATTTTAGGGATTTTTTAGTGTGTGCTCTATGCTCTTAGTTGGCCTAGCTTTCATTTTTTCTTGAGTCTTTAACTAGATCTTAATAAAAAATTCAAAGTGGCTAACCGATCACCTAGACGGTCTCAAAGACTTCATGGTCTTTCACCACCAAGTTTAGATCCTTCTCCTAGAAGGCGCAGAGGTAATACTACCAGTGGGTTTCATCCCATGGAAGCTGACGCATCGGGGATTGATCCTCCTCTCAGGGTCATTTGTGTTCAGCATAGGCCTGGTACTTCTGCAGAGCTAGAGAGGAACACTCTAGTTTTTTCTCGAGTTCTCTTCCAAACAGAAAATAACATAGAGGTAGAAGAACTCCCAGAGTCGTTAGTAGCTCTAAATTCTCCTCTACCATCTAACTATCCAGAAATATTACAATACGTTGGGACTCCGATGCATAGATCGTCAAGTCCAGGTCATATTATGCACTTACCATCGATGGCCACTACTGGAAGCATGGATTCTACCACAATTTCTACAACTATGTAGACTCCAACATTAGTACAAGGGGGAGGAACTATTTCCATCCCATTTGCATCTCTATTTGGGTCTTTTGTTAACACATATTTAGTTGGGTCTACCTCCATTCCTTCGACGAGTGGAAATTCTCAAGCCAACGCTTTTAGTTCTGGGTTCTTCCCGTTTGGCACCCATTCATAGGGTATTCCCTTAGTTCCATTTAGTTCCTCCACATCCATGATGGGTGGGTTGTCTTCATTTCAGGGTTTTCCTTTTGGAAGTAGTCATATACCACATTCCAACCCGATGATAGGATCTACGAATTTTCCTTCTACAGGACAAGGCAACAATCCCTTTTAAGGTTGGACTAACCCTGCGGTTAGTGGCATGGGAACTGGGAATCCATTTTTTGGCCAACAAGGGAATAGGCCATACTCCATAGTTAGCTCGTTTTGCAGTATTCCTCCCTTACCTTCTGCTTGGAATCCTTATCAGGGGTTATCCACTTCTTATAATCCTTTAGGAGGGAACTTCACCGGTTATGGAGGTTTTTCGGCCGAAGTTGGTCAAACTTCGAGTTTTTCTAGATCACAAGGTCTGCCTTTTGTTCAGCTGGTTTTGCTGGTTACTTTGGGCAGCCTGGTGCCTTCCAAAATCTAGGCCAATCTTTTCAAAACTTTGGGAGCTCCACCCAGTCTGGGTGGAATCCCCAAGGTCCTCCTAGGCTTCCTTTTCTGGCAACATTGAACTTGCTAGATCTCACAAAATTAACAAATGGTCCAATAAAATACAATCTGGCCTATCCTTCAGTCCCAACCAAACTCCCTTAAGACATTCCTAAGTTCCAAGGCAAGGGCGGTGAAAACCCAAGCGACCATGTAACCACATTCCATTTGTGGTGCTTATCAAACTCCCTTATCGATGACTCGATTAGTTTGAGACTTTTTCAATGCACCTTTACTGGCAATGCGGCCAAGTGGTATATAGATTTGAAAGGGGACAACTTTACATCTTTTTCCAATTTGGCTAACATTTTCCTAATTCATTTCTAGTTTCCCATTTGTTATGATGCCGGAACTAAACTTCTAGACAATTTTCGTCAGGACACGGCAACTCACATTTCTGATCATATTTAGGAATGGAGACAGAGAAAGAGGCTAATTAAAGCTGAAATTCCCCTAGAATACTGTATCGAATGGTTTTTGAAATATTTACAACCTAAAATCTCTAAGGACGTCTCCTTGTCCGGAGTCTACTCTGAGGAGCAAGCTATTTTTAGGGCCCAGCAGTTAGAATTGATTTACTCTTAGTCTGGGATTCTACAAAAAATCTTTCTAGATGCTCCTAGGACTAAGTTTGATATAGCCAAGTTGAAGCCAGGTCCACATGCGGATGGTATCATTGGATCTGTAGACACAAAGTCGGTGAACCTGTTGAGCCAATTGTAGCAGTTGTCTTTACAAACTGCTACGAATAACCAAGTCACATCATCTAACCCTTCGTCCTCTCAACCCTCTTCGCGTAATGTCATCCAATCTTCCAACCCCAAATGAAATCAAAATTCCAATGGGAAAGGAAAGGATGAGGTAAGAAAAAGAGTCAAAACGGGAAGACTGACACAAATAAACCTAGCAATAACGCTGGTGGTGGTGGAAATGGGTCTAGAAAGAAAGTCAAGTTTCCATGCAAGCTATGCAGTGGAGACCATTTAAGTCATCTCTGCCCAAAGATTCAAGATGCTCAGCACTTGTTAGGGTAGCAAGGGACTTCTAACTCTCAAGCTATCTTAACCAACCCTTTTCCCCAAGGGAAGCAACTGCTTGTTGGCACAAGTTCAAATCTTGGTACCTCTGTAGGGGGCAACCAGGAAGGGGACAAATCATCAAATGTTTTCATGATGGGTTCTAATGTCCATGTGGCCACTCAGTCGCATGATTACGGTAAAGTTGAAACTTCCAAGGACAAAACTGCTCTCATAAATACCGACCTTCATATTAAGTGACCCCCTATCGAGACTATACCACGAATACCGAAACGTTCTGCTAAACGCGTGACTATTAATCCTAATGCTAGAGGCACCCAGAATTACTCCATTTTCGAGGATCTGGCTTAGAGTCCATGCACCATGTCTGCTTTAGAGGTTCTCTAGTTGTGTCTAGCTCAATGAAGTGCTTTGCTTTCAGCGATAAGGGCAGTTTATCCAAATAACTCTTTAGTGCTCACTTTCGACATGCTTAATGTCAAAAAGTGACTCCCTCATCATATGGCTTTTCAAATAAATTGTACATACAAGAAAATTAATATTTTTCGTACTGTTATTGATGAAGGAGCTTCCATGTGCATCATGTCAATGTCATGCTGGAAGGCCATTGGACCGCCTTTGGTTGTTCCTTCACCTACCCTCCTGACTACATTTGATGGACATTCTCATAGGCCACATGGGACTATCCCGACCTTTCCCATATGTGTTGGGGGGAAGGTCATCAATATCGAAGTAGAAGTCATTAACGCTAACCTAGATTACACTCTCCTCTTAGGAAGGAATTGGGTATACAAAATGGATGCCATTGTTTCGACTTTGTTTCATGTCATTTGCTTTCCTCATGAGGGGAAAATCGTTAAGGTTGATCAATTGGATTATTCTCCAGCTGATACCAAGGAAACTTCAGATTCTATTGTTCCTTTAGTGGATAACCCTCGTCCACCTACTAAGAATCTAGGGGTTGGGATGTATTCTTCATTGATGGGTACCTTTAATTTTCCCTCTCTTATTACTAGAATTGATGTCATTTCATCATCCAAGGAGTCTTCATGAGAAGAGTTCTTCCAAACTCATTATTTTTCAGACCCTTGGACCTTGCCTTCACCTACGACCACATTAGTTGAAAGACAAGTTTGTGGAATGGCATTTCTTATGTCTGCAACAGAGCTTAGATATCAGTCTATTGTTAACTTTGCAGATAACCATTCTACTCCTTTCTCTGAGGAGGAGTTAGATGGTGATGTGGCCCCAACCTAGACCCTTGATTCTACCTCTGCTATGGACTACTTAGATACGGTTTTACCATCCAAAGAAGCAATCCTAGAAGTGATGATGGGTGTAGATCAACCTTGGGAAGACTTACACCATCATTCATATTTTCTTCCTCCGTTGCAGGAAGTAGAATCTAGGTTCTCTGAGCTATTTACTAGGGATGTTTGTATGGTATCAAACCCTTTGGCTCCAACACACTTTTGTGCTGAAGGTAATATGTCGATGATTTCGAAAACGATATCTATAAACATCTCTAGGAACCCTAACATGATTGAGAATCTCTTCATCGGAGCCGAATGTTCCCTTGAATAAATTCAAATTTACACTGACCCTTTTAAGGAATTTCAAGATGTATTCGCTTGGTCTTATGAATAAATGCCTGGCATTGATCCATCCATAGTTCAACATGAGATCAAGATGCATGAAAACGCCAAACCTATTCATCAGAGGCTTCGATCGGTTAATCCTAGGAAAGCAGCAACCATTAAAGCTGAAGTAGAGAAGCTGCTTAAGGTGGGTTTCATATATCTTGTTCCTCTTACCGATTGGGTTTCTAATCCAGTCCCTGTGGATAAAATGCAAGGAAAAATCCGAGTATGCATTGAATTTAGGGACCTAAACAAAGCTTGTCCCAAAGATAATTACCCCACGCCATTCATTAATCAGATTATTGATGAGTGTGTGGGTAATGAGATTTCCTCCTTCATGGACTGTTTTTCCGGTTATAATCAAATCTCTATCCGTCCGGAAGATCTGGTTGAATCCCAATAAGTGCATTTTCATAGTTACATCTGGTCGGTTATTACAATTCATTGTGTCAAGTGAAGGGATTAGGGTTGATCCCTTCAAGGTAGAGGCAATAATTCAGTTGCCTCCCTCGTCCTCAATTCAACAACTTAAAAGTCTTCAAGGGAAGGCTAATTTCTTAAGATGGTTTATAGCGAATTATGCCAAGGTCACTAAAGGATTTATGCGTTTGCTATGGAAAGGAGTTCCATATGTATGGAACGGCTTTGCGCAGTGGTCATTCGATGCCTTGAAAAAGGCATTAGTCTCTGCCCTGCTTTTGAGTCCACCGGATTATGGTAGGGATTTCCTTTTATATCTCGCTACAGCAGAATCAACCATAGGTATGGTTCTCATTCAGGAAGACAATGCTCTCATAGAGCATGTGATTTATTATTTGAGCTGAGGCTTGATAGGTCCTGGACTTCACTATTCTCCCGTGGAGAATTTGGCCTTGGCAACTACCCATGTTGTCCAGCAGCTCCACCATTATATCTTGCTACATAAAACTTTTGTCTTAGTGGTGGTCAATCCATTTCAATTTGTCCTCAGTAGGCGAGTGATTGGGGGAAAATATAATCAATGGATAGTTATTTTACAAGAATTTGATCTCGATTTCTTGTCCGCCAAGTCTAAGAAATCCATGGGTTTTGCCTAGTTAATTTCTGAGCTACCTTATGGAGAGGATACTATTTATGAGGAAAGTTTTCCCGACAGGCATTTATTCCTCATCTCTTCACTCAACACTTGGTATGGAGATATCATTGTCTATCTCCAGACTTTGAAGTTTCCCTCTACTTTCTCTAAGGATGAACACTGAAAATTACGTCACCTGGCTAAAAATTATGTTATGATTGGTGATACATTATATCATTGAGGGGTTGATTCAATCCTTCAGCATTGTTTAACCCTAGAGGAAGCAGAGTCAATGCTCAATGACTGCCTCAGTAGAGCTTGTGGTGGTCATCTTTCAAGCCTTGGCACAACCCAACATATCTTACGTGCCAGCTATTTTTGGCCTTCGCTCTTCAAAGATTGTGTTGAAGTGGTCAAACATTGTCACACCTGTCAATTTTATACATGAAAGATGTGCACACATCCAGCTCCTCTTTTTCCCATTGTCACTGTCGGTCCTTTTACTAAGTGGGGTATTGATTTTAAAACTTGTAATCAGCCTTCAATAGCGAATCACGAGTACATTATCGTGGCTGTAGACTACTTCAGAAAGTGGGTTGAGGCCATGCCCACTTACAAAAACGACAGTTAAATAGCAGAACTATTCCATTTAAATTAGATTATCTCAAGGTTTGGTTTCCCGAGAGAGATTGTCACTAACCATGGCAGTCATTTCCAGAACCAACTAATGTCTGAATTGGATCTCAAAATTGGATTTCCGGTAGGAAGACTTGTCTCCTTATTATCCTTAGGCCAATGGACAGGTTGAGACAGTGAAAAAAACCCTGAAGACGATCCTGCAAAGGACGATCGACAAAAATTAGTCCAATTGGCATCTTATGTTGTATCTAGTTCTTTGGGCATACCAAACC
Organism: Pinus taeda; assembly: GCA_000404065.3. Classification (NCBI taxonomy): domain Eukaryota; kingdom Viridiplantae; phylum Streptophyta; class Pinopsida; order Pinales; family Pinaceae; genus Pinus; species Pinus taeda. The sequence goes on from APFE031140903.1 coordinate 59,509, forward strand.
TCTGTAAAGGCTGTTATAGGTTTTACACCTTTTCAGTTAGTTTATGGGATGGAATCTATCTTTCCTATTGAATGTGACGTTCCATCTCTTAAGTTAGCTATTGAGCTCCTTCCAGAGACTTCTAGTCTCAAAGAGTGCCTCCTTCATTTGGAACATCTCGATGAACAGTGTTGAGATACCACCACAATCAATGAGTCTCATAAGAAAATGTTTAAAAATTAGTATGATAAAGTTGTCCATCCTCGAGTATTTTTTGAAGGTGACCTTGTCTTGGTCTATGACCAAGACAATGATGCCTTGAGGGCAGGCAAGTCCAAACCTATGTGGTACGGTCCCTTCATAATTAAACAAGTTTTAGAAAAAGGGGCGTATGAGTTAATCAATTTTGAAGGAAACAAGTTGGCAGAGCCCAAAAATGGGCTCTACCTCAAGAAGTACTTTTCTTAAGTAGCAACTAGGCAATGGCTTCTTTGTACATTTTGTATGTTTGTACATATCTTATCACGAGTTTTTTGATATCGACACTTTTTAGTCTGTTGTGATAGGTGTTTATGGATGACTTGGTCTATTTTGGATTCGCCAATGGTGCTAGTCGGCACGCTCGGAACTTCACTTCTGCAGCTTGGGTACTCTATGATCCAACTAGTCAGTTGATGGTGTCAAGGGGAGTATGCATTGGTCCCACTTAAAATAATATGGTTGAGTATACTGCCGTCATTAATTTACTATCTGAAGCAATTTCTTATGAAATCAATTCGTTGTAGTTTATTTTGATTCACAATTGATAGTGTCACAATTGAATAACATTTATTGCAAATATCATTTACTTACATTAATTATTTTCACATTCCAAGATCTCATATTTGGTTAGCCGATTCTATCGCTAATCAAACATTAGACTAGCACATCATTCATTCATCACAATAAAATCAAGCATGAAAAAGTCGACTATTTAATATATATATATTATATTATATATATATAATATAATATATATATATATATATTATTATATATATATATATATTATATATATATATATATATTATATATTATTATATATATATATATTATATATATATTATATGTCTAAAATATCTAGTGTACATAAGTTTGTCCAAAGTAATATACAAAAATTGGGACTCAAATGCCCATAATCATGTCCAGTACATCTAATGCCCCAGCTCAGGATGAGTGGCTAGGTAGGCAACTACTGCTTTGGCCACACGCCTAAGAGTGCGAACCCAGTCTCGTGGCATGCCAATCACATGACACTGCCTATCTATAGGGAGATCCTCTACGGCCTCCATTGATACTCAGTGTATTAGTCTCACCAAGTGCCGCTGAACTGTGTGTAGAAGGCACTCTGTCTCCGTAGCTACCTCTTTGGCACCTTGATTGTGATGTCCATGCCGTGGGAACCTATCTGATCAAATTGGACCAATATCTGGAACATGATCATCATATTAGTCATTTGAATCCTATCAAAAATATTTTTCAAAGTTCATTTTTGTACTTGAAAAATTATAAAAAATCATAAAAATCAAAAAACATTTACCTATATCGCCCCATGCTGCAGTTGGTGGTAAAGCTATATCTAGATCTCCTCAGAAGTCTAGCCCAACATAAGGGTAGTTTTCTATGGCAATGATCTGCTGCTCCCACCAGGAGAAGAATTCATTGTCAAATGCAGTCTGTGGAACGTCCCCACCTCCTAGGCATTTCATCAAGTCAGCCCACCTGCCCATCCATGGATCTCGTGGGGTGCTGATCAAAACTGATACTCTAGGACAGAGTGTTGGGACCCTCTCAAAGAAGAAAGAGCACAAAATGGTTCCATATCTGAAGTTTTTGGTCTGCCCTTTCTTGATATAAGTAAGTTGGCTTTTCAGGTTGGCAAGAAGAGGAGTACATCAGTCAAACACAGTGGTGAGAAAGTCTACCACCAAGCTCATGGCTAGCCATGAAGCCTGGTGTAAGGAAGCTGATTTGTTCACTCTAGCTATAGTGAATAGGATGATCCTCAATGCTAAACTCTCCACATGCTTGATTGGAATTTGACTTCCCACCTTTTCTGGATGTCCTAGGAAATATATATGTACGTAATCCTCGACTGAGAGACTGCCTCATGATTTGCCCGTGGAATGTACCACCTCTTCCCTTTGGGAAAGGCCTGTGATGAAATAAATGTCTTCAACCTCTATCTTGAGTGGCATCTGATCAATTATAAATGAGTCATCCTCGATGCTCCAGTAGTGAATGAGCATTTCGAGCAGGCGAGTGTTTGCTTTCATGTTTGGCATTTTAAAGAACTTTAGCAAACCGCATCCTCTTAAGGCATACAGGGAATTAGGATCATTCATAACCTCATCATCCACTAAGGCATGCTCTCTTTCTCTCCAAGTGACTGGCATCCTGAAGAAAAAACAAATTTTTACCGTTAGATTTTTGTTTTGAAGTTTTCACGGTGTATACATGGGTTTGTTTCATACATTGTCACGTCGAGGGCCTCCGTATATGTGGGTTGCTTATAGCCAACCCACGTATACGATGCAACAAATTTTTTAGCACTAATTCAACGGTGAAACATGAATTAAAAATTCTAAAACTAGTCACAATTGAATGCAAGATAAGTTTAAAGGTTACCTAGTGATTTTGGGAGGATTTGAACGGTTGAATTTGGCGTATGGTAAAGTTTTCTCCTTTTTCTCCACTCCTTTGCTCTCAAATCAAATGGTGAAAATGGTGAGTCCAACAACTATTTTATAGGCTTTGAAAATGAATTTTTTTTCAAAACTTGATTTTGTTTTGTCTCATGTAACTTTTAACTTGGGAGCTTGGAATGTCAAGAATGGTTTCATTTTCAGGACATTTTGGATGCTTTTTCGACAGTTTCGAGATGGTCCCATGACTGCTGACCCATCAAGGCAGGTATCATTTTCTCACTAGCATATAGGTTAGGGAAACCATTTTTCTGTTGCATTATGCATTCTAGCCTCCATTTCTCGATACACTTGCCATAGGATCGATCCCATCGTGTTATGGTTCATAAACCATCTTCACTCACTAATTTTCTAAATCATGATATGATGGTAGAGCCATCCTTCTCATGGGCATCATAGTTTGCACCTCACTAACATTTTTTGCCCATGTTGCTTCGATCTGAGTAGGCTCAGGAGTCCTCTATAGTCCCACCATGACTTGCGTGATGAAGATGCATTCCTCTTTGTTTCTTTGCTTCATTCTGGCCTTATACCCTAGAGGCTTCTTTGTGTTGAGTTGTACTGCTACATTGCATTTTGACTATTTTCACCTTTTGGCCTTGAGCTGGCTTCACTTGGACTCGTGTTTAAGCCAACTTTCGACCATGTCGACTGCAAAATCAAACTTGCATGCCCTTGACTTCTGCAACTTGGCACACCTTGACCCTCACCTCCCTTCATTGAGCATAGGATTGTTCTAATCCCAGGAACTAGATCATCTGTTTCACCAACACTCATTCTTTCCACTGTATTATAGCATTCTTTTATTCTTTTTCCAGCTTAAATAAAAACACAAAAAAATGATATATTCCAAAAAAGAGCGGGAACGGGACAGTATTTCCACTTATTGTTGGCAACTAGAGTCAGTCATTTCACCCTTGAACAAAGCACTCAAAACAAAGTCTCCTCTGTTTGGGTAGGATTTAGTTGACGTATCTATGCCTTAACCTTGTTACTGAGTCAGTTCTCCCCCGATTGGTTATCTCTTCCAATCATATGGAGGGTTCTTCCGTGCCTCCTACATGATGAACTTATACAAAGTCATCATATGCTGCCACATAGTCGCATTGAGTCATGCTTTTGTTTAAGGGAAGTTAGCCTTAGTCAGCCTCTTTGCAGTGTCTCTTGACTCATTTTTCAGTCGGGCATCCCTGGTTGTCAGTGTCTTGTCTATCATCACATCAGCTATATTGGTCCTTTACTCGTGCCAGTTTGAGAAGGTCTCCATTGACTTCTTACTGGCGGGTCTTGTCCTTATTGACAATGACATCTTGCTCTGAGGACAAGCCTAGAGACGCACCCTGGTCCTATTTTCATTATTGATAGGTCACCTTGTGCTCAGCATCAATCAGTATTATGGGTCTTTGACTGAGTGGTTTCCCTTATGTTCGACATCAGCTTACACTATCACACATTGGGATTCGTGCAGTACCTTGGTTTCCATTTGACCCTATTGGTGGATACCTCGCCTCTGTGTCATCTTTCATTATTGGTTGTTGTTAGCACCTAAATCCGCCTTAGGCTGAAGGAAGGAAAATTCAGGGTAACCACAAACCAAGCTCAGTCTGGTAGCTAGCCCTACCAAAACAGGAGAGGGCTCTCTCCGAGTCACACTTAGTGAATAGATAAACGAAATGGCTTGAGATGACTTACAGTGAAATATTTATCTTAGGCTAGTAAGTGAATATGGATACAAGAAGTGATTTTTTATGAATGACTGTGTTTCTGGGATGGTATGGGACCAATAGACCTCAATGAATAGAGAATTTAATATAAAGACACAGATTACTTTGTGAGGCAAGATAGGAAAAGAGTCCAGCAATTTAGTTTAAGATAGCGTGGAATGGAGAGATTGATTAAGAGGGTGAAAAGGGCATGGAAAACATGAATCCTTTTCAATAGAAGAATGAACACTGAACATGAAATTTTCCCACAAGCAGAGCAATAAAATTGAATTCTACCTTATCCAACTTAGAAAATTTCACTGGAATGATATGAAATGAACTTGAAACATAACAAATCATAAACATTAAATACACATTTTTTACACTCACAACCACATGAATCTCATGAAACAGAGCCGCTCCTTTCATTAATTCTCTGAAAATATACAATGCAGAACAGAGTTTCTTTCCCACATCTCCCAGAAGTTACAAGCCAACCAACCCTTTTGAAAATAGTTTTCATACAATATATAGATTGTGCCATGAAGAGATAGAACGCCCAAGGGTTGGGGAGTTACTCGAATCATTACAAAATGAAGGTGGAGAGCCAAACATCAGCTACAGGTGCAGTGTCACAAACATGAGAAATGGCTTGGGTGACCCTTTACCTTCCTTTGCCACTTGAATAGAAGCCCATATGGAGTGAGAATACTTTAAATGCCACCTTTGGTGCTGAAAACGTGAAGTGTAGATGAGAGGGCCCACTTATGAAAAGTCGTGAATCGAAATTTCGCGAACCAGAGGCAAACTGGGCCTTTTTTCCTATATGCGCCGCGCCATTTTCTATATGCGTGCGCCATTTTGGGGCCCATTTTGAGGCACTTATAGGAGTCCAAAATATGCCCACGTGTGCTTGTTGGAAATCTTGTGCTATCTAATTTCCAACCCAAGTGGAATTTTTGAATTTGGAGCTCATTTTCCCCCCCAAATCTTCATTCTCCCAAGACTGCTTCATGTGTGTCAAAATAGGGGCAGTGAAGCCCATTTTTGGGTGTTTTTGACCTCCTGGAGACTCAAATCATACCCAAATTTCTTTCCCAAGTGTCAGTAGTTGTGATTTTGCATGTTGAATCTAAAAATGCAAACCATTTCTTGTTTGGAGCTCCCAATCCTACGCGCCACGCCAATGGGAGAAAAAACCTGTGTTTGTGCCAAAAAATTTCCATGTGACCAAAAATGTCCCAAATTTCTTGAAACTTGGGCTGCAGGTTCTCTAAGAGGCACTATGCTGGGCCACAGAAGCTTCAACCAAGATTCAAAGCCGATCTTGCTCTTTTGCCTCTTTTGTTGCTCTGCTCAATTTGGCCTTCAAGCTCCTTATTCGGGCCTTTGCACTCATGTTTCATGCCCTGTAATGACAAACCATCCTCCTCAGAACGGTTTTGTTTCTGTTGGCCTTCTCTAGCAGTTTCTCCAGGTGGATATTGATCCGCTCTAGCCATGACTCACGGTCGTTGTTGATCTCTTGCTCCAAGGTAGTGAGCTCGATCCTCCTTTGTTGGGCAGCTTGTCGATTCTCACGGATGATTTGCAGCTCCATGATTGCCTGCTAGTCCTCAAGCTGCTTGTTCCTCTGCTCCAGATACTTGGATACATCTGGCCCTCTCCACATTGAGTGACAAGTCTTGGATCTCCATGTTATGCTCCTGAATGGTCATCCTAAGTTGGGCATTCTCCGCCTCTACCTCACCATCCTAAATGAGGATGACAATGGTCTCCTGTTCACCCTATCGCCCCTCATCATGCACGGGCCTCTTGCCCTTGTCCAGTACCTGTGTCGCTGAAGCCAGAAGCGAGGCCCCTTCCACCCTGGGTGGAGATAACACTCACTTTGCCGCTGCAAACAAGTGCCTACTGCCTCTCTGATATGTAACAAAAACTGGCATGGTAGTGGTCTCATGGTGCTCATACTGATGAGAAGGAACACCCATCTCCTGCTCTGGCTCTGATAGTACCTGTGATGTCCTGAAGAAGTCACGGGAGATGAAGTCCTCCCAAGCAATGCCCTGCAATCCCAACTGATGATCTACCAAAATCCGGATAAGAGCAAAGTGATACACACTGTTAAGCTGCTGCTGAGGGGTCTTATGCAGCATGAAGGTGTTCATCCTCTCTATGTTCCTGCATATGAAAAACGGGAGGTTCATCATCCTCACCGTGGTAAACTGCATGAGAAACCGAATGTGATAGGCATATAGTCGAGAGAACCTCCCCTCACAACTAAAGTATTTCATGATCAATGTCATGAGTGGAGCATACTCATCTTTCAAGTATCTGAAGGGAAAGACTCTTGTGAGTTGACTCAAGAATCTGGCCTTAATGTAAGGCTCACAATGTTTCCTATCCACCTTCTTCTTCTTATGCCACTGTTCTCCAACATTTTGTATACCTGTTGCCACTGATATAGTTTCGGGTGTCAATGTCAAAGTGACCCCAACCAAGATAGACTAACCTCCATGTAGATGAAGCACAAATAGACGGGCCAAATCATGATGAACTCTAACATTTTCCACCCTTTGACAAAATTCAAAACATGCTAGGTGCTGGAAACATGACATGGCAAGAGGGCATGCTTGTAATTCAGTGTGGGTAGTGGGCTCATCCCTGACATGTTTTCCACTCTTGTGATGTCTCTTGGGAGCCTTCTCTTCTGAGGATGAGTCACTTTGTGTCTCCATCTCATACTCTGACAAATGATGTGATGTTTGATGTGTGTATTGTACCTAGGCTACCCTTTGATGATGGTGTGAGGTTGGGTTCCTTTGTGATATCTGTCACCAAGGGGAACAATGAAACAGGGAGTATTATGAAGGGAGTAATGTAATGGGAATAGGGGTTATAGGGAGAAATTTGTTTAGGGATATGGGAGGAGTTTGGGTATTTTGATAGGGTAGGGTTTGGGTTTTGACAAGGTAGGGTTTGGGGTGTTATGTTGACCAAAGAGTGGAGGGATAGGGGAGAGGGTTTGGTAGTAATTTAGGGCAGGGATATTAGGAAAAATGGGAAAGGGAGGATAGGAAAAATGGTAGGTGAGGGGAAAATGATGGGTGGAATGGAACCTTGGCACTAACAACACACTTTTGCAACCCTAGCCATCATGGTTTTTGGTGCTTTCTTGTGGTTGATTTTATGAATTGGGTTGCATTCAAACATCGCTATAAACCACAAAATCATTTATAAAACTTGATGAACAAATGATGTCAAAGAGCACGTTTCAATTTGATGGGCTTTACAAAAATTTGGAGGTGATTTGGCCTTGTTTCGGCCCTTGGTCTGTGTGTGCCACGCGCAAAACCCAATGTGTCGCACCCTGGTTGTGCGCCACGGCCATGGAAAATTTGAACTGCGGGTTGGCTCTGTGTGCGTTGCGCCTTCTGTGTGCGCGGCGCCCCTGAGTATATGCACCACGCTCCTTGAAACTACCTCCAACTCACTCAAACACGCACGATGCACACTCACACTCTTTGCAACGTTTCTCCAAGGCTTGGATTAGCACAACGCCTTTGATTTTGATGAAAACTTGTATGTATAGCCTTGGAAGTGATGGGTTAAATTTTTGCCTCCTCAAAAACCCATTTTTCTAATGTTGTGTTTTGAACTTTTTCACTGACTTTAAAACACACTGATCTTCACTTTCCCTTTGAAATTTTAGCTCAAATGATGAAATTTTCGGCACTCTTTGCAAGGATTGCACGACAAGACATTTGGCCACGGAAACCATGACTGTGTCTGAAGAAATCAACTGACGACTTTTTGAAAATTTTGTCATAAATGACATTGTTTGACTTTTCTTCAAAACAAAGTTTTGAAGAAGAGTCAAAGTCTATCCACATGACTATGTTGCTCTCTAAATCATAACTATGTAAGGGCCTCACTCTGGCCTGCATGGCTTTACTGGACATGTTCAAAGACCAAATTGATGAATCCCTAGACCTAAACATCGAAAATGACTTTTTTCCTTTAAAGGACCAGACCTTGCGTGTCATGGACGTTGGTGATTATTGACAAAAGACCTGAGCCAGCAGGAGCCAAACATGAGGGGGAATGACTAGCATGACCTTCTTTGTCAGATTATGGCATGCCCCTAGCAGAATGCAGCTGGGTGAATGGAGCGGGACACCTAAAAATGAATTGCATAAAGAGTTTTGATATCCGACGAAGGACTAACCAGACCGACTCTAACATTGGCTCCAATGGGGGATGGTAGCTCCTTGGAGGTGCCAAGAATAGCAGATCTCTGAAATAGCTAGATAGTGCCTTCTTCCATTGGGCTATGGAGTCATCATTTAGATAAATAATACAGGACTCTGACTCATTTATGAAACAGAAATGACCAAAAAAACTGACTCAAACTTGACATTGAAATGACTTAAAGGTTAACTTGACCGACTCTAACAAAATTGAAATAAAATGGTATTTACAGTGATAGTGGAAGCAGTGTTAATAACTTAGAAATGGTACCGCTTGAGCAGCCGACCATTGATCGGCCCTCCTCAGAAATCTTCCCCGTTCATTTCCTTCATAAGAAAGGCATTTTGCCCCCGATATGTTGCAATCTTGAAAGGACTTTTCAATAGGTTCTCGAACTTACCATGCTTGCCTTTCTCCTCATTCCTTGCATCCCACTTCAGCACCACATCGTCCACCTAAAATTTGTCCACCTTTTCCTTTTTGTCATGAATTTTCTTGATTTTCTCCTGCAATTTGGATGTGTTCTTGAAGACTTCTTTTCTGGTCTGCTGTAAGTGGACCATTTGATTCAACCTTCTCTACATGGGGTCTTCTTCACTGCCAGCCTCCTAAAGAAGTTTGACAATCGGGGCAGCGAGAGAGGTAGGAAATACTGTATCAACTCCATAAACAAGCTCAAATGTTGACGTACCTATGGTTTCTTCTGACTGACCCGATCTGCCCAAATCGCATTTACCAACCTCTTATGCCAGCTCTTCTTATTTATTTCCAGCAGCTTCTTGATTATGTTGACCAATGATTTGTTCGAAGATTCTGTCAATCCATTTCCTTGTGGATGATAGGCAGTTGAGTGACCCAAAATGATGTGATATTTATGAAAAAACTCTACCATCCTTTTTGATTTGAAATTTGCTCTGTTATCAGTGATTAGCTTATTCAGGCAACCAGAGCGAGACAAGATGTTATTTTCAAGGAATGAAATGATTACCGCATTTGTAGCTTGTCTCGTGGGAATTGCCTCAATCCATTTCGTGAAATAATCTGTGGTTGTGAGGATCCATCTATGCTATTCGGAAGAATCAGGATGAATTTTTCCAATGAAATCCAATCCCCATTACTGGAAAGGGGCACTCACCTTCATGGGCTTGAGTGGTAGAGGCTGTAACTTCCACTTTGCTTCAAAAATATAACACTTATGGCAGCACTTGACCATCTTGTATACATCAGCAAACAATGTCGGCCAATAGTACCCTTCTCTCAGAATTTTGTTTGTTGTTGACTTCCAAAAAAGGTGACCACCACAGTCTCCTTGGTGGCAGTCCTCCATGACTTTCTTCGCTTCCTTTTCCACCAAACAATTTAACAAGACGCCATCGGGATCTTTGCAATACAGTGCAGAATTAAGAATGCAAAACTTGGCAGCCTTCAACTTGAGTGTTCTCGCTTTTTTTCTAGTCATGCCGGGCAGTGGTGACAAATTTTTAAGCACATATATGATATCTAAATACCATGGAGAAAGAGCAAACATTTCAGCTACCTGAATTGACGATTCTTCCTCATTCTCATCGGACATAGCAGTGATCAAATTTATGTCCAAGGTATGCAAGTTTGATTCAGCCATTAACTTCACCAATCCCTGTCCTTTCACCAGCTTTGTGGGCTTTATTTCCACATCATATTCCAGCGAGGCTACAATCCACTTGCCTCTTCTTCCTTCCGGATCGGTCTGCACTAAAACATCTTTCACAGCAGCGTTAGGAACATAGGCCAGAATGTGAGAATGTAGAATATACACCCGGAAATATTTCAATGCCTTCACAAGTGCAAGGGCTTGCTTCTCAATGATGTTGTACTTTAAGGCTGCGTCTTTTATAGCTCTGCTGCAAAATGCAATGGGTCTTTCATGATCATCTCTTTTCTGCAATAACACCGCTGCCATAATATGCTCCGAAGCAAATGAAAACAATATGAAATTCTGAGTGTAGTCCGGGCTTACTAGAACTGGAGGTGAGGAAAGAGCCAATTTGACCAAATTGAAAGATTTTACAGCCTCCTCCGTCCATTTCACTTGGTTGTCTTTCTTAAGCATGTTAGCCATCTCTCTTAGGTGCTTAGCAAGATTGGGTACAAAGAGGCGTAGGAAATTCATTTTTTTTTTTTGTAAGCTAGGATGGTACTCATTCTATTACTTGATCAATCAGAACATTACAGCATATCAAAAAAAAGTTAAAGCACACCCTCGTGGGGAAACCGGGACATAGCACCATCTATAGTTCTTAATTACAGCCCAAAAATAGTAGGTCCATAGCCTGGCAGTCTTAGCTAAGTAAACTAAGCAGTCTTGAAACTTACTGAAACTATTACTAAAACTACTGGTCTGTACAACATGATTGTTCCTATCTTGCACATGTACAAAACCAAAACAAAAAAACCACTTGCAGTTTCTAAGCATATCTTAACTCAGTCGATGCCGCCATCAGGATGCTGGTTTGCTGCTCCCGCTGGTCAAGGATGGTCTCGATTCAGCATTTGTTGGATAGCATCCAGCTGCTCCTCCTGCTTTGTCATAGCTATACGTAGGTAGCTCAGTTCTCTGCGAATATTTTGATCACCTTGGGCCAGCTCCACCATCTCCTTGGCCACATGCTCCATGGCCTTGGCTAGAAGCCCCTTCATCACCCAATAAATGTGCAGCGACTGCTTGATTAGCGACATGCGCCCTCTGGTATGACCCGGGTCGTGAAGGAGAAATTCCAAATCTTCCATTTCATCTTCAGACTGATTCTACAGCGCTTCCTCTTCGAGGTAATCCATAATTCTACTCATGGCCGGATGGGAGTTACGGAGGAAGGCCTGCTCAGCCCTACGTACTCTGAGATTAACAGTTTCCCTGGGCTTTCTGCCTTTACCTGGGCGCCTGGAGGTTTCCCCCTCCTCCTTCACGAGCTCCCTCTGCCCTTTGCCCCGTTTTCCAGCCATATCCCTTTCTCTGTCAGGAGTGGTGCTGCGCTTCCGCAAACCGAACCGGCGGGTCCCTGCCTCCCGATAATCAGAATTGTCCGCCCTCATCTGCTGCTTAGCTTCCTCAGCTAAGTTATTTTGAAGGTTCAGGCGAGCGCTCGCAGCTTTCTTAACCAGATCTTCATCCAAGTCGTCCTCCACCTCGTCAGGCGTTGAACGACGCTTCCTCATTCTGTAGCGCCTGACCTTCGAATCCCGACCATCAGACTGGTCCGCCTTCGTCTGCTCAAGTCCAACCGCCGCTGAGTTCTTGTGGTAGCGCCTACAATCGCGCACTGTGTCCGGGGTCTTGTCTTCATCTGAGTTATCCTCAACCTCCCACACAGAGAATGGTGGCTCCTCCTGCTTAAAAACTTTGCCTTTTTGGCTCCTGTTTTCCTCCCTTGCACTCTGCTGCTCCTCCACCTGTCTCATTTTCCGTCTGGTCTCCATACTGTCCAAGGGTTTGCCGCGCCGCGCTCTCTGATTGTCTGAGATTGTAACAGTTCTCTGGTGCCACTCAATGGAAACCTTCGCTCTTACCCAAATTAGGAACTCACAGAATGCCTTAACAATCGGCCAGCCGTGGATATAAAACGAATTCCTTTCATCGGCGAGCCAAATTGGGCCGGTTTTCAAAGGCCGCCGGTAGCTCTCCGGTGATCCCCTGCTCTCAGCCATCATTTCATTCTTAATCTTCTCTGCTTTGTGGTCAGGCAAACCGCATCCACCACCTCTCATTGTTCGAGAATTTATTAACTTACCATGTGTGTACTTTTGCTTAACCGCTCTACCCGCCGCCGCTGTCCTGCCACCGAAATTCTGATCCTTCATCCTGTAGCCAGCAATGATGGAATTATCAGATCCCGATTGCACCATGTTCTTGACTCGGGATCTCCATTGTCCCTTGTTAGTCCAGCTCACTGATCCGTGCATTGGCATTTGCGGCTTGATCATGATCAGCCTTGATAAGGTCCGCTAGCTCCTTCCACTCCCCGTTTCCCTCCACGGCTCTCCACTGGCTATCGATTGTGCTGCCATGTCCTCTGCAGCCCCAATTGGCCAGCCAATCCACTGCCTGATTCCCTCTTCGACGAACATGACTGATAATTCTGTAGTCTATGCGTTTAAGGAGGTCTGCAATTTCTTTAACAATGCCCGCAGTCCGCCAACTTTTAGTAACCTTCTCCCATCCCTGCCCATTGTTAAGCCTTCGTAGCATGTCCACAGCAATCTGCGAGTCCCCTGTAATTTCCAACTTAGAATATCCGTTCCTGATGGCTATCTGTAATCCTTGATGCAGGGCCCAAAACTCGGCCTCGTTATTTGTCATCTGGCCTCCCCAGTCAGCGAAAATCCATCTGAATCGGCTATTGCTATCTCTGAAAATGCCCCCGAAACCAGCGGTGCCCAGATTCCCGTTCGAGGCCCCGTCGAAGTTAAGTTTAACAAAGTGGTCGCTCGGGTAACTAAACTTGTCTGGGCTTTGAATTCGCATATCATGGCGGGCTGAACATTTAAAGTGGACCATCTCAGGTTTGAGATTTATCTTATTCAGAATTTCTTGTTCTTCCGAGTTTGCCTTCCAGTCATCATCCTCCCACTTATCAACTAGGATAGTCTCCCGCATACTTTCTACCACCCATTCCCAAATTACCTCTGGTTCTTTGGCAGAATTCTGAAATACCCTCCTATTTCGCTCTTTCCAAATCATCTAGAGAATAAAGGGAGAGAGAAGATTCCACACCCTCTGGATCACCTTACAGAGAAAAGTTTCCTTACGCCAGTTGAAAATCAAATCATTGAATTCCCTGCTATTGGTTCCTGGTCTGCTGAACAGTCGTTTAGCAATCATCCAGAGTTTCTCTGTATACGGACATCTGACCAACAGATGATCTCTAGTCTCGGTATCATTGTTGCACAGGTAACATCGTGAAGGTCCATTGAATCCCTTTTTCTGGATACGGTCCCAGGTTAAAATTTTGTTTTTTGTTGCTAACCAAACAAAAATTGACACCTTAGGCCACCAGTTGCTTTCCCATATTGTTTTCCATTCCACATTTCCGTCTCCTCTGTCTTGAGGATCCATTAAATAATAAGCCTCTTTGGTTGTAAATGTCCCCTTCATAGAGTTCCCCCATCGGAGGATGTCTTTCCCCTGACGAGCTCTAATTTTCCTTGATCCCATTTCTTTCCTGTAATAATCTTGGAGGTCTGAGTTAAGCCCCCGGTCCCATGTTGTTGGGTCTTCCCAGACTCTCCATCCCTCTGATATATCATTTACTTTCTAATAGTCCTTTACACTGGTTCTATTTCCTTCAATTCTGCCACGAATCTGTAGGAGGTTCTGAATGATGTTCAGACTTTCTCGTTGTTGCCACCTGTCATCCCAGAAGTTGGCCTCTGCGCCACCCTGGATTTCCCAGAAGGTATGTTTGCCAATCAGATCGCGGTTTTGAGAGGTTAATTCCCAAATAGTGGGGCCTTTGGGGATTTCCTGTTGCCTAAGGATATCGACCGGAGAGACAGGCATTCTGTATTTTGTCCTCCATATGGTTTTCCAGAGATCATTTCCACCACTGAGCCATCTCCACCACAACTTGGCCCCTAGGACCCTGTTAAGAGCTTCAGGGTCTCTCAGACCTAATCCTCCTTTCTCTTTTCTTTCTGTTAGCTGACTCCACGAGACCAGGGCCCATTTTTTCTTCTGATCAGATCTGCTCCATATGAATTTCCTTATGATCTCCTTGATTTTAGCACAAACCCCATGCAGGGGCAACCATAATCGAAAGAGGGTAGATAGGGGTAGCTTGAAGGACCGACTTGGCGAGAACAACTCTGCCTGCAATGTTGAGGACTCTGAAGGCCCAATTTGCAACCTTGTTGCTAAGTTTGTCCTGCACTCCTTGCCAGTTTTTCACCCTTTTAGAAGTGAAGTCCAGAACATTACCCAGATATTTGGTAGGTAATTCCCCCCTTTTGAATCCTAGAATTCTGATTAAGTGGGATTTGACCTAGTTCATTGTGTTGAAGATGAAGATGCAGGATTTGTCCTTATTGATTTCTAACCCAGAAGCCTCTGCAAACAAATCCAAAATTCTTCTGAGATGTCGAACTTCTCTTACCGTTGGTTCTCCAAACAGCATTATGTCATCAACAAATTGTTGATGAGTTAGCGGCAAGTTGTTTCCCCAAATTTGCAACCCTTTAATTCTGTTTACTACTCGTTCTTGTTTTATGAAGCGACCTAGGCCCTCAGCAGCTAGAATAAATAAAAAAGGGGACAAGGGGTCTCCCTGTCTAATACCTCTAGAGGCATTGAAAATTTTTGAGGGGCTTCCATTAACCAGAATAGAAAAGTGAGGGGAGGAAATCAGGTTATGGATCCAAGCAATCCATCTTTGTTGAAAGCCAAATCTCTCCAGGACAGTTTCTAGATATTTCCAGTTTAACCTATCATAAGCTTTGGACAAGTCTAATTTAATCATCATTCCTTTCTGCTTTTTAACTTTTAAGGAGTGGATAACCTCCTGAGTTACAACAAGGCCATCAAGAATCTGCCTGCCTTCCACAAAACCAGTTTGTTCAGCCGAAATTAAATTATAAGAAGTGCTTCGGTGTAAATCACATGACAAAGACATTTGTCGACGCGTTTCGAACCAACTAGTGTGGTTCATCATCGAAATTAAATTGTTCAAGAGAGGTTTTAGTCTCTTGGCAATCAGGGATGTGATCATTTTGTAAATAACATTACACAGAGCTATAGGTCTAAAGCCATTAGCCTCTTCTAGGTTGTCTCCCTTAGGGATGAGGGCATAAAAGGTAGAATTGAGAGCAGGCCATACCTTCTGGTTTATCCTTGATTCTTCCACTAAGTCCAGCATCTCCCTTCCCAAGAAGTGCCAGCCAGCCTGGTAAAAGTCCACTGTGAAACCATCCAGCCTAGGAGCTGTCCCCTTCTTCATTGCCTTCACAACTTCCTCCAACTCTTCTAAGGTCACAACCCTCATAAGAGCTTTATTTTGGTCCTCAGTGACCAAGCTGGGGATAGCTGAGCATATCTCCTGAATGGCTCTCGTTCTATCAACTTGAGGTTCTGCTAAAATCTCCTTGTGGTGATCCATCAGGACTTGTTCAATTTCATTCTTCTCGACAACTCTTTCCCCATTCTTATTTTTGATCGATAAAATCCTATTTCCCTGCCTGTGCTTGATCATAGCCTGGTGGAAGAATTTAGTGTTTCTTTCCCCCTCCCTTAGCCACTTTATCCTAGATTTTTGTCGCCACAAGATTTCCTCTTGCTTTCATCTTTATTCTAATCTGCCAAGGATTACCCCCTCTTTGTTGATGCTTTCCTCTGTTCTGCCTTCTAATATTATCTTCTGCTGAATATCTGCCATTTCCTCTTCTAGTTTTTGTTTATCTTCCAAGATGTTACCGAACTCCTCCTTATTCCATTTTCTTATTTTGCCTTTCAGCTCTTTCAGCTTTAGTTGGAATCTGTGCATCCTACATCTGCCCTGGCTGGTGCATTTACCCCACCAATCCTCTACTTTCTTGATGAAATCAGGGTCCCTTAACCAGAAAGCTTCAAATCTGAAAGGCCTTTTCCCCTGAACCCTCTTAATATCAATCTCTAAACGAATCGGCCAGTGGTCCGATCCCAAAGATGGAATGATCTTGGCCTCCACAAAAACATCCTTGTTCATAATGGCTTCCGAAACCAGGAATCTATCCAATCTAGATGCAATTTGGTTTTTACCTCCCCTTCTGTTGTTCCATGTATAGATCCCATTGATAGTCTGGATGTCAACAAGCCTGAGTTCCTCAATCATCTCGTTGAAACTATCCATGAAGTGATCCCTCCTCCTAAGCCCTCCTTTTTTCTCTTCCAAGGATATGATCAAGTTGAAGTCCCCACCAATGATCCAAGCAGCTTCAGGGTAGAGTCTGCGGATAGATTTGAAGCTATTTATGAACTGCTCCTTTCTCCCCGGGGAGGGGGGGCCGTAGACCCCTGAAATAACCACCTGTTAAATGGTTCCTACAATCCTACCCAATCCAGTAAGGGTTCCACTCATGTTGGACCAGTTGTCTATGATGATTTCATTGGGGTTCCACAGGACTGCGATACCTCCTGCAGACCCTATTGCATCTTGCCCAATCATTTGATATGGAAGATTGCTTTTTTCTATTATTTCTTCGAGATGTTGGACCAAAATTTTTGTTTCCTGTAGGATCATAATACTAGGTTTCTCCTTTTTCAACTTGTCCTTTATATGCCTCTGTTTACCTCTACTATTCAAACCCCTAATATTCCAACTGATAACTATCATTTAAAACTTTTTGTATGAGGGGAAAAATACCTCCGACAGAGGTATCACTTTACCTGAGTTTATCAATATCTCACCCACCGTCTGGATAGTTTCACTCATTGGTTTCCGGCCTCTTTTTCTGCTGTTTTTGCCAGAGCTGCCCATTCCTTTGTCTTCACTGTCCTACTCGCTTTCTGTCAAAGCTGGATTATCCAAGGGTTCTCCTTTTTTCTCTTTGTATTTCTCAAAGACTTCCTTGTAAAGTTGTTTTTGCTTTTCAGGTATGAATCTGCTGTCAAGATATTTCCATTCCTGGAGTAACTTTCTCATAATTTTCTCCTCTTCAGCTTCATTTTCTGGTGGGTTTTCCACTTCCATCCTAGATGCCAGTTCTGTTTCTGTTACCTTTTCTTCCATTTGTTCTCTGTTTGTTTTCCTTAAATCTGTTTCTTTTCCTTTCTCCTCTCCAGCTATGTCCATGGGGGTATTCTCTGGGTCCTCATCGTCTTCCAGGTTTACTTCATATTCTTCATTTTCGCTCTGCAGTGCCTGAAATTGATTTTGATTGCTTGTTTGGCTGGATTTCTTCTGCGACTAGGTCTTCGGTCCTTCTTTATTCTGTTTCCTCTTCCTTACTACCTGTTGAAAGCCTCTCTCTGGCTCCTCCATTCTCACAGTATTTCTCTGTTGAGCCGCCTGGCTTTTCTTGGACTCTTCCTCTTTATTCAGAGGGCATTGCCGGTATAAGTGGCCATATTCATGGCAGATGCGGCAACGGAAGGGGATATGTTCGTAATCAATTGGCTGCTTCCAGATTGTATCATGATACTCTACTTCAACATTGTCTCGGAGAGGCTCTACCAGATTTATATAAACACAGATTCTCGCATAAGCATTATACTTACCTCGTTTCGTAGCCTCAGTAGTTTTGACAAAGCTCCCAATTGTGTTGCCAATTCCCTCCAGGATTTCAGGGTCCCAGAACTCATCAGGAAGCCCAAACAGTCTAACCCAGACTGGTGCATCAAGCATTGTTTCCTTTTCCGGGTTGTATCTCTCTTCCCAAAATTTCATGAACAGGCCAGCATTGTTCAAGAAATATGGTCCCTCCTCAAAGATCCTATTCTTATCTTCCAGGTTGGAAAAGATTGCTGTGAAAAAACCTTGGGCTCCAAGTTTGAGGTCTACCTGTCCCCTAGGTCTCCATCTCTGGTCGATCCATCTATAAAGCTCCCGCTCAGAAGGCCAATACCCCACGAACCGACATATTAAGGCATGGTCTCTCATATAACAGTTATATTCCTCCAATTTGTTGTTTGGAACGACATACCTTGGCTGTTTTTGAGCCCTAGGTAGGCATTTTCCTCTCATCCTTTTCTGCCACAGGTTGCCCATTACTGGGGCATGATTTTCCTTCCCAGTATGTTGATCTCCTCCTGTGCTTGTCTCACCTATTACCACGTTTTTGGAGTGGATCTCTCCGCCCCCCCCTGGGTTCTCCCATTCCGTTCAGGGCAGTTTCTGGGGATTAAAATCCGGTTTACCGTTGAGAACACCTAAAACCGAATTTACCTGCCAACAGAGATTCGCTGACAGACTGAAGTCCTGCTGCTCACCTTTCTGCTCCGGTCTATCTGCTACAGCGGGACCTCCTGCATACGACACTGGCTTGTCAGCTGCGTCTCTGTATCTCTGAAAACCCTAGTAGAGCCGCAGACCCTTTTCGCATTCATGCAATCACGTAGGAAATTCATCTTACCATTGAACGATTATATCTCTTTTCTATTCCGGGGCAGATCGATTTGCTAAATTACTTGCACACGTGCTGGGTCAATACGAATGCCATATTTTGAGATAATGTGCCCGAGTAGTTTGCCTTCCTCCATGGTGAACAAGCTCTTCTTTGGATTCAGTGACAAGACATATTTTCTGCACTTTTAGAAGACCGTTTTAAGATGGTACATGTGCTCTTCATCAGATTTGGAAAACACCATCAAATCATCCAGGTATACCACCAGAAAGACATCCTTCTCATTTGCAAAAGCCAAGTCCATTGCCCTCTAAAATGTGGCACCTGCATTTTTCAAACCGAAAGGCATTTTAGCGTAATGAAAGGTTCCCCATGGAGTAGTGAACGCTGTCTTGTCTCGGTCATCTTCATGGACAGAAACTTGGTTATATCTGGAATAACCATCAAGCAATGACATACGAGATGCTCCCACTACTCGCTGAAGTATATGGTCCATTTTGGGCAGTGCATAGTTGTCCTTCAATGAAACGTTGTTGAGATTTCTGAAATTAATGCATAAGCAAATCTCACCTGTCTTCTTCCGTATGGGCACCAAGTTGGAGATCCAATCTGAAAATCTGATTGGCACAATGATCCCTGATTTGTACAACCAGTTGATCTCCTTTTCAATAGATGGCAACAACTTTGGATTTAGCCTTCTCAACTTCTGTTTGAATGGTTTTTGATTGGGCTTGATGGGTATAGTGTGCTGAATTATATTAGTATCATATGTCCTTAAGTCAGAATAGTCCCAAGCAAACACATCTGCAAATGAAGACATCAAACTGTTGTATTTGTCCCTGATCTTTTGCGGCAATGCTTTGGACAATTTTACCAATTTAGGATTTGCAGCTGTTCCGATATTGACCTCTTCCACACCCTTCTCTGTTGGCAGTAATGCTGGCTTGCAGGCTACATCATCTTGATCAAAGAGTCCTTCTAGAGGTATCAAGCCTTTGGGAATAACGTTATTTTTCAGCTGCAACATGTCCATTTCATTGATCTGCACCTCATCTGTACCATTACCTTTACCATCGTCATTTTCTTCATCAACTGAGGTCTCTTTGAACTTGCCTTTGTTTTGCAGAAAATCATAAATCTCCTCATCATCTTGGAACACTTGCCAATATCTCTGATTGTCTAGAACGGTTGGACGATGCTTGACACGGATTTCGAATTTGTTGCTAGAGTTCATTGGGATCTTCAAGCTACTTGCTGCCTTGGAAAGAGCATCAACAATACTATTTTGTATACGAGGCACACATGTCAAGGTGTATTCTGAAAATAATTTTAAAATGTCTAAGACTGCATTACGGTAAGCCCGCATCCTAGGATGCTTTGCTTGATATTCGCCTCTAACCTGCTTGATAACCAATTCAGAGTTGCCATATACTGAAATCCTCTTAGAATTTAGCTTTCTTAGAATCTTTAGGCCAGCAATCAGAGCTTCATACTCAACTTCATTATTTGAACACTCAAAAGCCAACTTGTAAGAGCATACCCGCACGTTACTAGGGACTTTGTTTGGGGCGGAGAAAGGACTGTGTACCCAAATTCCAATTCCAGCACCATCATTTCCCACTACTCCATCGAAATCCATGGTCCACAAACCTTCTTCCTCCTCTTGCAAGCGCTGGAAATCTATTTGTTGTGCCTTGTCTGCTTGCTATCCATTATTTTCATCTGATTGCCCAACAGTGTTCTGATGTTCTTGTTCTTCTTTCTTCAAAACATCTCTGAAATTTTTCGTTATTTCCGGAATATCATCTGCTTCTACTAAATGACTATCTATATCATTTAAACTATATGAATACAAAACAAAAGACTCTAAATCTGTATGTACATAGTTAATTGGATGATTTATTGGTTTCTCCTTGCTTGTGATCATGTACTTCATTTTTTGTTCTTGATACAATTTCCTCATTTGTCCAAACACTGGAATCGTTGCATAGGAGAAATCTAGCTGTAGTGTCCCTTTCAGTTTCACTACCCAAGACTTGGAAAGAAGCATGCCAAACCTTGGAGGAATATCTGCTACCACAACATCCATCAAAACATTCTTCATTGGGAGCTGATCCAAACTCACAACCAAATCTTTGATGAGACCTATACATCTTACTCTGCTAGAATCAAATGAATACAGATCATGATATCGCCGGGTGATGTCCAAACCAAGCTTATCCATGATTTCCTTGGGCATGAGATTGTGAGAAGCTCCGAAATCGAACATGGTGTTATGTAACACAAAATCATGCACCCTTGAACTAATGTAAAAAGGCAGCACATCACTATCAGGAGACTCACCATTCGATGCTGGCCCAAAAATCATTTCAGGTTGATCATCTTCGACATTTTACTTATCCTTTATAACTATTTTTCTTCATTATTTCATTCAAGGGGATGGATACTTTTAATTTAGAAATCTCATTTTCCAAATTGAAAGCGGGAATCTTTTCTTCCTCTTTGACTAGGATTTCTTTCCTTTCCTTTTCTTTCGATGCAACTTGCTGATGTGAGTGTTCTGTTGATGGTGATTTGTTGTTCTCCAAATCAACCGCCTCTTTTCCTTTCCTTTGTGCAAGTGATGAATCATTCTTTGATGCCTCAACATCCTTCTTTTTTTGAATGGGTCTGACCATAACATATTTGTTTCTATGTGAATATCGCTGTTGTTGGGCGGACAAAGCATTCATATAGCCTCTTTGGTATTCATTAGATTCTTCCTTTAAGACGGTGTCATTTGCTAGAATGAAATCTATGTGTTTGTGTACATCTGAACTCTCTGCATACTCTTCATCCTCAGTGAGATAAATAGGCAAATCATCAGGAGTTAAGAGGTGATTTTCTTTACCTATTACATTCCCATCCTCATCTGATTCTGATCCATGCACAAAATTTTGCTGCAAAGGTGTTTGTACTGGCTGTTGTGCAATCTGCTCTTGGGCTCAATGATCTCTCTGTCATATTCTATACTATGGTTGTTACTGCCCATGAAAGTTAGGATTTCTAACTTGTGGCTTCGGTTTGTCAAGTTTCACTCTTTCAAGCATCTACTCTACCTTCCGAAGTAGCTGATCTAGCGAGGAAGATTCTTCCTTTGCAGTGGCCTTCTTCTCTGCTTTTGCTTTAGCTCTCTTGGTGAGCAGATTTGCTTCAACATTGACCGCTATCTTCTGCATGTCTTCAATTGTGGCCGATTCTCTTTCTCTCAATTGATAAGCCATGTCAGCATCAAAACCATCTGGGAACTTGAACATGGCTAGTCCCACAGGTGGCCTTAGATGATCTGGAATTTTGTTATAAACTGAATTGAATCTAATGCAATAATCTTGGACCGACTCACCAGCGTTTCTTTTCATTTTCTCATATTCGGCCAAAATTTGAAGAGGATTATTTTTCACATCCCAGCGGTTTAAAAATTGTCTTTGTAGGTCAGCCAAGGTAGCAATATGAGCAGCCGGAAAACATCTGAACGATTTCCTCACTTCACCTGCAAATGTTTGTATAAAGAGTCTCATTGCCACATTCTCCACATCGATCTCATGAAGTTCATAGAAGTCTGCCATTCTATCCACATGTTGCTGAGTAGTAATGCCATTAGGAGTGCCATCAAAAAATGGGATTTTTCTTTGATAATATGCGGGCATATCATCTAAAAATTGAGGCAAGACAAGAGGTGCAAAACGGGCAGCCATCACTCTTAGTGGATTTGTCCTCGGAGGTGTTGGAGGAGTGTGCAAAGTTTGTAAGGGGCTAGCAATTGGAGTTTGAAGCTGAGCTACTATGTAGTTATCAATCGACCGGTTAGCCCTTTCAGTCTCCAAGTCTACAAGAAAATATGGATTATGGATAGTAGAGTCAACCGCCCTTTCGGATTTGGTTTCAAACAACGATAATTCAAATTGCTCATCAAACTCTAGCTCTTCAAGATACTCAAAAATTTCCTGGCATGAATGGGATTTGAAGATGGGCGATATAGAGCTTTCTTGACGACGAATTCTTGAAATCAAATTGGGATTTTCGTAGATGTGTGGAGGGTTGGGATCTGGATTAGCTCTAGTGTATCTTCTAGAAGCCAGCGTGCTACTAAGAAAAATCAAAGGACACAACCAACTTTACTCAGCCTATCAAATCCTAAACTTATCATCCAGAAGCTTAGAATAATTTAGAAGCAAGGGGATTCATTTCGTCCCCAGTGGATTTGCCACTATGTTAGCACCTAAATCCACCTTAGGCTGAAGGAAGGCAAAATTCAGGGTAACCACAAACCAAGCTTAGTCTGGTAGCTAGCCCTACCAGAACAGGAGAGGGCTCTCTCCGAGTCACACTCAGTGAATAGA
Source organism: Pinus taeda (assembly GCA_000404065.3). Lineage (NCBI taxonomy): Eukaryota > Viridiplantae > Streptophyta > Pinopsida > Pinales > Pinaceae > Pinus > Pinus taeda. Next base: position 82,630 of record APFE031140903.1, read on the forward strand.
TAAAAAAAATGGCCTGAGATGACTTATAGTGAAATATTTATCTTAGGCTAGTAAGTGAATATGGATACAAGAAGTGATTTTTATGAATGACTTTGTTTATGGGATGGTATGGGACCAATAGACTTCAATGAACAGAGAATTTAATATAAAGACGCAGATTACTTCGTGAGGCAAGATAGGCGGAGAGTCCAGTAAATTAGTTTAAGATAGCGCGGAATGGAGAGATTGATTAAGAGGGTGAAAAGGGCATGGACAACATGAATCCTTTTCAATAGAAGAATGAACACTAAACATGAAATTTTCCCACAGGCAGAGAAATAAAATTGAATTCTACCTTATCCAACTTAAAAATTTCACTGGAAATGAATATGAAATGAACTATGAAACATAACAAGATACATATGAAACATAAGAGACACATTTGCTACACTCACAACCACATGAATCTCATGAAACAGAGCCGCTACCTTTCATTAATTCTCTGTAAAAAATATACAATGCAAAAACAAAGTTTCTTTCCCACAGTCTCCCTGAAGTTACAATCCAACCAACCCTTTGCAAATAATTTGCATACAATATATAGAATGTACCATGAAGAGATAGAACGCCCAAGGGTTGGGGAGTTACTCGAATCATTGCAAAATGAAGGTGCAGAGCCAAACATCAGCTACAAGTGCAGAGTCACAAACATGACAAATGGCTTGGGTGACCCTTTTCCTTCCTTTGCCACTTGGATAAAAGCCCATATGGAGTGAAAATACTTTAAATGCTACCTTTGGTGCTGAAAAAGTGAAGTGTAGATGGGAGGGCCCACTTATGAAAAGTCACGAATCGAAATTTCGTGAAACAAAGGCAAATTGGGCCTTTTTTCTATATGTGTCGCGCCATTTTCTATATGTGTTGTGCCACTTTGGGGCCCATTTTGAGGCACTTGCAGGAGTCCAAAATATGCCCAAGTGTGCTTGTTACAAAGCCTGTCCTGTCTACTTTCTAACCCAAGTGGAAGTTTTGAATTTGGAGCTCATTTGCCCCTCCAAATCTTCATTCTCCCAAGACTGCTTCTTGTGTGTCAAAATAGGGGCAATGAGGCCATTCTTTGGGTGTTTTTGACCTCCTAGAGACTCAAATCATACCCAAATTTCTTGCCCAAGAGCCAGAAGTTGTGATTTTTCATGCTGAATCCAAAAATGCAAACCATTTCTCGTTTGGAGCTCCCAATTGACGCAGCGCTGCGCACAGGGAGAAAAAACCTGTGTTTGTGCCAAAACATTTCCATGTGACCAAAAATGTCCCAAATTTCTTGAAATTTGGGCTAGAGGTTCTCTAAGAGGCACTATGCTGGGCCACAGAAGCTTCAGCCAAGATTCGAAGCTGATCTTTCTCTTTTGCCTATTTTGTTGCTCTACTCGATTTGGCCTTCAAGCTTCTTATCCGGGCCTTTGCACTCATGTTCCGTGCCCTGTAATGACAAGCCATCCTCCACAGTACGGTTTTGTCTCTGGTGGCCTTCTCCAGTAGTTTCTCCAGGTGGATATTGATCCACTCTAGCCATGAATCACGGTCGTTGTTCATCTCTTGCTCCAAGGTAGTGAGTTCGATCCTCCTTTGTTGGGCAGCTTGTCGATTCTCACGGATGCTTTGTAGCTCCATGATTGACTGCTGGTCCTCAAGATACTTGTTCCTCTACTCTAGATACTTGATGATCCATCTGGCCCTCTCCACATTGAGTGACAAGTCTTTGATCTCCCTGTTCTGCTCCTGAATGGTCATCCTAAGTTGGGCATTCTCCGCCTCTGCCTCATCATCCTAAATGAGGATGACATCGGTCTCCTGTTCACCTGATGGCCCCTCATCATGCACGGGCCTCTTGCCCTTGTCCAGTACCTGTGTTGCTGATGCTGGAAGTGAGGCCTTTTCCACCCTGGGTGGAGATAACACTCGCTTTGCTGCTGCAAACAAGTGCATACTGCCTCTCTGATATGTAACAAAAACTAGCATGGTAGTAGTCTCATGGTGCTCATACAGATGAGAAGGACCACCCATCTCTTGCTCTACTTCTGATAGTACCTGTGATGTCCTGAGGAAGTCACGGGAGATGAAGTCCTCCCAAGCAATGTCCTGCAATCCCAACTGATGATCTACCAAAATCCAGATAAGAGCAAAGTGATACACACTGTTAAGCTACTGCTGAGGGGTCTTATGTAGCATGAAGGTGTTCATCCTCTCTATGTTCCTGCATATGAAAAATGGGAGGTTCATCATCCTCACCCTGGTAAAGTGCATGAGCAACCGGATGTGATAGTCATATAGTCGAGAGAACCTCTCCTCACAGCTGAAGTATTTCATGATTCATATTTCAAGTATCTAAAGGGAAAGACTCTTGTGAGCTGACTCAAGAATCTGGCCTTGATGTAAGGCTCATAATGTTGCCTATCCACCTTATTCTTCTTATGCCACTATTCTCCAACATTTGGTATACCTGTTGCCACTGATATAGTTTCGGGTGTCAATGTGAAAGTGACCCCACCCAAGATAGACTAACCTCCATGTAGATGAAGCACAAATAGACGGGCCAACTCATGATGAAATCTAACATTTGCCACCCTTTGAAAAAATTCAAAACATGCTAGGTGCTGGAAACATGACATGGCAAGAGGGCATGCTTGTAATTTAGTGTGGGTAGTGGGCTCATCCCTGACATGTTTGCCACTCTTGTGATGTCTCCTGGGGGCCTGCTCTTCTGAGGATGAGTCACTTTGTGTCTCCATCTCATACTCTGACGAATGCTGTGATGTCATGACTGCTGTGTGTACTGTACCTAGGCTGCCCTTTGATGATGGTGTGAGGTTGGGTGCCTTTGTGATATCTGTTACCAAGGGGAACAATGAAACAGGGAGTATTACGAAGGGAGTAATGTAATGGGAATACGTCATATAGGGAGAAATTTTTTTAGGGATATGGGAGGAGTTAGGGTATTTTTATAGGGTAGGGTTTGGGGTTTTGACAAGGTAGGGTTTGGGGTGTTATGTTTACCAAAGAGTGGAGGGATAGGGGAGAGGGTTTGGTAGTAATTTAGGGCAGGAATATTAGGAAAAATAGGAAAGGGAGGATAGAAAAAATGGTAGGTGAGGGGAAAATGATGGGTGGAATGGAACCTTGTCACTAACAACACACTTTTGTAACCCTAGCCATCATGATTTTTGGAGCTTTCTTGTGGTTGATTTTATGAATTTGGTTGCATTCAAACATCGCTATAAACCACCATATCATTTATGAAACTTGATGAACAAATTATGTCAAAGAGCCTACCTTTCAATTTGATGGGCTTCACAAAAATTTGGAGGTGATTTGGCCTTGTTTCATCCCTTGGTCTGTGTGCGCCGCACCTTGGTTGTGCGTTGCTTGTGGAAAATTTGAACTACGGGCTGGCTCTGTGTGCGCCCCGCCCTCTGTGTGCGCCGCACCTCTAAGTATATGTGTCGCGCTCCTTGAAACTTCCTCCAACTCACTCAAACACGCACGATGCACACTCACACCCTTTGCAACGTTTCTCCAAGGCTTGGATTAGCACAATGCCTTTGATTTTGATGAAAACTTGTATGTATAGCCTTGGAAGTGATGGGTTAAATTTTTGCCTCCTCAAAAACCCATTTTTCCAATGTTGTGTTTTGACACTTTTTCACTAACTTTAAAACACACTGATCTTCACTTTCCCTTTGAAATTTTAGCTCAAATGATGAAATTTTCGGCACTCTTCGCAAGGATTGCATGACAGGACATTTGGCCACGGAAACCATGACTGTATCTGAAGAAATCAACTGACGATTTTTTTGAAAATTTTGTCATAAATGACATTTTTTGACTTTTCTTCAAAACAGAGTTTTGAAGAAGATTCGAAGTCTACCCACATGACTATGTTTCTCTCTAAATCATAACTGTGTAAGGGCCTCACTCTAGCCTGCATGGCTTTAATGGACATGTTCAAAGACCAAATTGATGAATCCCTAGACCTAAACATCGAAAATGACTTTTGTCCTTTAAAGGACCAGACTTTGACTATCATGGACTTTGGTGATTATTGACAAAAGACCTGAGCCAGTAGGAGCCAGACATGAGGGGGAATGACTAGCATGACCTTCTCCGTCAGATTATGGCATGCCCCTAGCGGAATGAAGCTGGGTGAATGGAGTGGGACAACTAAAAATGAAATGCATAAAGAGTTTTGATCTCCGACGGAGGACTGACCAGACTAACTCTAACATTGGCTCCAATGGGGGATGGTAGCTCCTTGGAGGTGCCAAGAACAGCAGATCTCTAGAAGAGCTAGATAGTGCCTTCTTCCATTGGGCTATGGAGTCATCATTTCGATAAATAATACAGGACTTGGACTCATTTATGAAACATAAATGACAAAAAAAAAACTGACTCAAACTTGACATTGAAATGACTTAAAGGCTAACTTGACCGACTCTAACAAAACTGAAATAAAATGGTATTTACAGTGACAGTGGAAGCATCGTTAATAACTTAGAAATGGTACCGCTTGAGCAGCCGACCATTGATCGGCCCTCGTGGACAATCTTCCCCATTCATTTCCTTCAGAAGAAAGGCATTCTGCCCTCGATATGCTGCAATATTGAAAGGACTTTTCCATAGGTTCTCGAACTTACCGTGCTTGCCTTTCTTCTCATTCCTTGCATCCCACTTCAGCACCACATCTTCCACCTGAAATTTGTCCACCTTTGCCTTTCTTTCATGAATTTTCTTTATTTTCTCCTACAATTTGGATGTGTTCTTGAAAAATTCTTCTATGGTCTGCTGCAAGTGGACCATTTGATTCAACCTTCTCTACATGGGGTCTTCTTCACTGCCGGCCTCCTGAAGAAGTTTGACAACCAGGGCAGTGAGAGAGGTAGGAAATACTGTATCAACTCCATAAACAAGCTCAAATGGTGACGTACCTATGGATTTCTTCTGACTAACCCAATCTGCCCAAAGCGCATTTACCAACCTCTTATGCCAGGTCTTCTTATTTATTTCCAGCAGCTTCTTGATTATGTTGACCAATGATTTGTTCGAAGATTCCGCCAATCCATTGCCTTGTGGATGATAGGCAGTTGAGCGACCCAAAATGATGAGATATTTATGACAACACTCTACCATCCTTTTTGATTTGAAAGCTGCTGCGTTATCAATGATTAGCTTATTTGAGCAACCAAAGCTAGACAAGATGTTATTTTCAAGGAATGAAATGATTACCGCATATGTAGCTTGTCTGGTGGGAATTGCCTCAATCCATTTGGTGAAATAATTTGTGGCTGTGAGGATCCATCTATGCTGTCCGGAAGAAGCAGGATGAATTTTGCCAATGAAATCCAATCCCCATTGCTGGAAAGGGGCACTCACCTCTATGGGCTTGAGTGGTAGAGGCTGTAAATTCCACTTTCCTTCAAAAATCTGACACTTATGATAGCGCTTGACCATCTTGTATACATCAACAAACAATGTCAGCCAATAGTTCCATGCTCTCAGAATTTTGTTTTCTGTTGACTTCCAAAAAAGGTGACCACCACAGTCTCCTTGGTGGCAGTCCTCCATGACTTTCTTTGCTTCCTTTTCCACCAAACAATTTAACAAGACGCCACCGGGATCTTTCCAATACAATGCAGAATTAAGAATGCAAAACTTGGCATCCTTCAACTTGAGTGTTCTCACTCTTTTTCTAGTCATTTTGGGCAGTTGTGACAAATTTTTAAGCACATATATGATATCTGAATACCATGGAGAAAGAGAAAACATTTCAACTACCTGAATTTAAGATTCTTCTTCATTCTCATCGGACATAGCAGCGATCAGATTTATGTCCAAGGCGTGCAAGTTTGATTCAACCATTAACTTCTCCAATCCCTGTCCTTTCACCAGCTTTGTGGGCTTTATTTCCACATCATATTCCAGCAAGGCTGCAATCCACTTGCCTATTCTTCCTTCCGGATCAGTCTACACTAAAACATCTTTTACAGCAGCGTTAGGAACATAGGCCAAAATGCGAGAATGTAGAAGATACACCCGGAAATCTTTCAATGCCTTCACAAGTGCAAGGGCTTGCTTCTCAATGATTTTGTACTTTAAGGTTGCATCCCTTATAGCTCTGCTGAAAAATGCAATGGGTCTTTCATGATCATCTCTTTTCTGCAATAACACCGCTGCCATAGTATGCTCTAAAACAAATGAAAACAATATGAAATCCTGAGTGTAGTCTGGGCTGACTAGAACTGGAGCTGAGGAAAGAGCCAATTTGACCTTATTGAAATATTTTACAACCTCCTTTGTCCACTTCACTTGGCTGTCCTTCTTAAGCATGTTTGTCATCTCCCTTAGGTGCTTAACAAGATTGGGTACAAAGCGGCGTAGGAAATTCATCTTACCATTGAACGATTGTATCTCTTTTTTATTTCGAGGCAGATCAATTTGCTGAATTTCTTGCACACGTGCTGGGTCAATATGAATGCCATCTTTTGAGATAATGTGCCCGAGTAGTTTGCCTTCCTCCATGGAAAACAAAATCCTCTTTGGATAAAGTGACAAGCCATATTTTCTGCACTTTTGGAAGACCGTTTTAAGATGGTACATGTGCTCTTCATCAGACTTGGAAAACACTGTCAAATCATCCAGGTACACCACCAGAAAGACATCCTTCTCATTTGTAAAAGCCAATTCCATTGCCCGCTGAAATGTGGCACCTGCATTCTTCAAATCGAAAGGCATTTTAGCATAATGAAAGCTTCCCCATGGAGTGGTCAATGCTGTCTTGTCTCAGTCATCTTCATGGACAGAAACTTGGTTATATCCGGAATAACCATCAAGCAGTTACATACGAGATGCTCCCACTACTCACTGAAGTATATGGTCCATTTTGGGCAGTGGATAGTTGTCCTTCAATGAAACTTCGTTGAGATTTCTGAAATCAATGCATAAGCGAATATCACATGTCTTCTTCCGTATGGGCACCAAGTTGGAGATCCAATCTGAAAATCTGGTTGGCACAATGATCCATGATTTTTACAACCTATTGATCTCCTTTTCAATAGATGGCAGCAACTTTGGATTTAGCCTTCTCAACTTCTGTCTGAATGGTTTTTGATTGGGCTTGATGGGAATAGTGTGCTGAATTATATTAGTATCATATGTCTTTAAGTCAGAATAGTCCCAAGCAAACACATCTGCAAATGAAGACATCAAACTGATATATTTGTCCTTGATCTTTGGTGGCAATGCTTTGGACAATTTTACCAATTTAGGATTTGCAGCTGTTCCAATATTGACCTCTTCCACACCCTTCTCTATTGGCTGCAATGTTGGCTTGCGGGCTACATCATCTTGATCAAAGAGTTCTTCTAGAGGTATTAAGCCTTTGGGAATAACATTATTCTTCAGCTGCAACACGTCCATTTCATTGATCTACACCTCATCTATAATATTACCTTTACCATTGTCATTTTCTTCATCAATTAAGGTCTCTTTTAACTTACCTTTGTTTTGCAGAAAATCATCAATCTCCTCATCATCTTGGAACACTTGCCAATATCTCTAATTGACTGGAACGATTGGATGATGCTTGACATGGATTTCGAATTTGTTGCTAGAGTTCATTGGGATCTTCAAACTACTTGTTTCCTTGGCAAAAGCATCAGCAATACTATTTTGTATACGAGGCACACATGTCAAGGTGTATTCTGAAAATAATTTTAAAATGTCTAGGACTGCATTACGGTAAGCCCGCACCCTAGGATGCTTTACTTGATATTCGCCTCTGACCTGCTTGATAACCAATTCGGAGTCGCCATATACTAAAATCCTCTTAGCATTCAGCTTTCTTAGAATTTGTAGGCCAGCAACCAGAGCTTCATGCTCAGCTTCGTTATTTGAACACTCAAAAGCCAACTTGTAAGAGAATACCCACACGTTACTAGGTACTTTGTTTGGGGTGGAGAAAGGACTGCATACCCAAATTCCAATTCCAGCGCCATCATTTCCCACATCTCCATCGAAATCCATGGTCCACAAACCTTCTTCCTCCTTTTGCAAGCGTTGGAAATCTGTTTGTTGTGCCTTGTCTGCTTGCTGTCCATTATTTTCATCTGATTGCGCAACGATGTTCTGCTGTTCTTTTTCTTCTTTCTTCAAAACTTCTCTGAAATTTTCTGTTATTTCTGGAATATCATCTACTTCTACTAACTGACTATCTATATCATTTAAACTATCTAAATACAAAACAAAAGACTCTAAATCTATATGTACATAGTTAATTGGATGATTTATTGGTTTCTCCTTGCTTGTGATCATGTACTTCATTTTTTTTCCCGATATAATTTCCTCATTTGTCCAAACATTGGAATCATTGCATAAGAGAAATCTAGCTGTAGTGTCCCTTTCAGTTTCGCTCCCAAGACCTGGAAAGAAGCATGCCAAACCTTGGAGGCATATCTGCTACCACAACATCCATCAAAACATTCTTCATTGGGAGCTGATCCAAACTCACAATCAAATCTTTGATGAGACCTATACATCTTACTCTGCTAGAATCAAACGAATAGAGATCATGATATTTTGGGGTGATGTCCAATCCAAGCTTATCCATGATTGCCTTGGGCATGAGACTGTGAGAAGCTCCAGAATAGAACATGGCGTTATGTAACACAAAATCATGCACCCTTAAACTGATGTAAAAAGGTGGCACATCACTATCAGGAGACTCACCATTCGATGATGGCCCAAAAATCATTTCACGTTGATCATCTTTGACATTCACCATGTCGGACATTGGGTCCAAATTCAACATTTTAGATACTTGTCCTTTATAACTGTTGTTCTTCATTATTTCAGTCAAGGGGGTGGATACTTTTAATTTAGAAATCTCATTTTCCAAATTGAAAGCGGGAATCTTTTCTGCCTCTTTGACTAGGATTTCTTTCCTTTCCTTTTCTTTCGATGCAACTTGTTGATGTGAGTGTTCTGCTGATGGTGATTTGTTGTTCTTCGGATCAACTGCCTCTTTTCCTTTCCTTTGTTCAAGTGATGAATCATTCTTTGATGCATCAACATCCTTCTTTTTCTGAATGGGTCTGACCGGTACATCTCTGTTTCTAAGTGAATATCGATGTTGTTGGGCGGACAAAGCATTCATATAGCCTCTTTGGTATTCATCAGATTCTTCCTCTAAGATGGTGTCATTTGCTAGAATGAAATCTACGTATTTGTGTACAACTGAACTCTCTGCATACTCTTCATCCTCAGTGAGATAAATAGGCAAATCATCAAGAGTAAAGAGGTGATTTTCTTCACCTATTACATTCCCATCCTCATCTGATTCTGGTCCATGCACAAAATTTTGTTGTAAAGGTGTTTGTACTGGCTGTTGTGCAATCTGCTCTTGGGCTCGTTGATCTCTCTGTCTTATTCTATACTGTGGTTGTTGATGCCCATGAAAGTTAGGATTTCTAACTTGTGGCTCCAGTTTGTCAAGTTTCACTCTTTCAGGCATTTGCTCTACCTTTCGAAGTAGCTGATCTACGGAGGAAGATTCTTCCTTTGCAATGACCTTCTTCTCTACTTTTTCTCTAGCTCTCTTGGTCAGCAGATTTGATTCAACGCTAATCGCTATCTTCTGCATGTCTTCCATTGTGGCCGGTTCTCTTTCTCTCAATTGATAAGCCATGTCAGTATCAAAACCATCCAAGAACTTCAACATGGCTAGTCCCACAGGTGGCCTTAGATGATCTGGAATTTCGTTATAATCTGAATTGAATCTAATGCAATAATCTTGGACCGACTCACTAGTGTTTCTTTTGATTTTCTCATATTCAGCCAGAATTTGAAGAGGATTCTTTTTCACTTCCCAGCAGTTTAAAAATTGTCTTTGTAGGTTAGCCAAGGTAGCAATACGAGCAGCCGGAAAACCTCTGAACCATTTCCTCACTTCACCTGTAAATGTTTGTACAAAGAGTCTCATTTCCACATTCTTCGCATCGATCTCATGAAGTTCATAGAAGTCTACCATTTTATCCACATGTTTTTGTGCAGTAATGCCATTAGGAGTGCCATAAAAAAATGGGATTTTTCTTTGGTAATTTGTGGGCATATCATCTAAAACTTGAGGCAAGACAGGAGGTGCAAAACAGGCAGCCATCACTCTTGGTGGATTTGTCCTCGGAGATGTTGGAGGAGTGTGCATAGTTTGTAAGGGGCTAGCAATTGGAGTTTGAAGCTATGCTAATATGTAGTTATCAATCGACCGGTTAGCCCTTTTAGTCTCCAAGTCTACAAGAAACTATGGATTATGGACAGTAGATTCAACCACCCTTTCAGATTTGGTTTTGAACAATGATAATTCAAACTGCTCATCAAACTCTAGCTCTTCAAGATACTCAAAAATGTCCGGGCATGAATGGGATTTGAACACGGGCGATATAGAGCTTTCTTGACGATGAATTCTTGAAATCAAATTGGGATTTTCGTAGATGTGCGGACGGTCGGGATCTGGATTAGCTCTGGTGTATCTTCTAGAAGCCAGCATGCTACTAAGAAAAATCAAAGGACACAACCAACTTTACTCAGCCTATCAAATCCTAAACTTATCATCTGGAAGCTTAGAATTATTTAGAAGCAAGGGGATTGATTTCATCCCCAGTGGAGTCGCCACTATGTTAGCACCTAAATCCACCTTAGGCTGAAGGAAGGCAAAATTCAGGGTAACCACAAACCAAGCTCAGTCTGGTAACTAGCCCTACCAGACGAGGAGAGGGCTCTCTCCGAGTCACACTCAGTGAATAGATAAACGAAATGGCTTGAGATGACTTACAGTGAAATATTTGTCTTAGGCTAGTAAGTGAATATGGATACAAGAAGTGATTTTTATGAATTATTGTGTTTCTGGGATGGTATGGGACCAATAGACCTCAATGAACAAAGAATTTAATATAAAGACACAGATTACTTCGTGAGGCAAGATAGGCGGAGAGTCCTGCAATTTAATTTAAGATATCACGGAATGGAGAGATTGATTAAGAGGGTGAAAAGGACATGGACAACATGAATCATTTTCAACAGAAGAATGAACACTGAACATGAAATTTTCCCATAGGCAGAGCAATAAAATTGAATTCTACCTTATCCAACTTAGAAAATTTCACTGGAAATGAATATGAAATGAACTATGAAACATGACAAGATACATATGAAACATAAGAGACACATTTGCTACACTCGCAACCACATGAATCTGTTATGCTTTTAAGTTGTAAAAGATACCCAAATATAGAATATGCAAAGAAAAATACCCAGAACATAGAATAGTGAGAGTCAACAACAAATATTTTATTATTCAGAAAGCAATGTTCACTGGCCTCTTCGAGGGGGCAAACTTCGATAGAGTAGAGCTCGATTAAAAAATAAGACACAATGCTCCTCGCAGGAAGTCTTTATCCTTTATATATGACTCATACATGTAATACCATGGATCAATACCATGGGTTTTATTAATACCATCTATCTAATACTAGGCCCATTTGGCAACTAACTATGGTCTCGTCATTAATAGCAGGTTAACCACTTACAATTATAATATGGGCTTTTATTGACTCTTTATTATGACGTGATCCCACTACATAAATAAGGGGTTAGGGTGGGACCCTAACATGCCCCCCCCTTAAGAATAGCCTTGTCCTCAAGGCTAAAGCTGCGGAAATTGCTGAAGAATAGTGGTTGGTTCCCAAGTTGCATCTTCCGGAGAGGTGTCTTTCCACTTGACGAGGACTTCCTTAATCACTCGGCCACGCAAGGGACGTTCTCGTGTGTCTAGGACCTGTTCAGGTTGGAGCCAGATTGACCCTTCCTCGTCCAATTCAGGTAGACTATTTTGAATTTTGCAATTGTTCCCAATCACTTTCTTGAGGCATGAGACATGGAAAACTGGATGGATTTTTGCAATAGGTGGCAAAGCCAACTTGTATGCTACTTCTCCAATGCGCTGAAGTACTTGATATGGTCCGTAGAATTTTGGAGATAGTTTCGGACAACCATTGTCTTTGAGTGATGTTTGATTATATGGTTGCAGCCTCAAAAATACCATATCCCCTTCTTGAAATTGGCACTCTAAGCGATGCTGGTCTACCTGTTGCTTCAAGTGGTTTTGAGCTTAATGAAGATTCTCTCTAAGATGGGCGAGCATGGTTGAACGGTTTTGTAGGAGTTGATCCACTGCTTGTACCTTTGAGCATCCCTTGATATAAGAAGTAGGGGAAGGAAGGAGTTGACCATATACTGCTTCATAGGGAGTCATTTTGGTGGTGGCATGATAGTTGGTGTTATACCACCATTCAGCCAGAGGTAACCACTGAACCCAAAGATGTTGCTTTTCTGAAGTGAAACACCTAAGGTAGGTTTCCATACATTTATTGACGGCTTCAGTTTGACCATCTGTTTGTGGATGATATGAAGTGCTGAGTTTTAGTTGGGTGCCTTGTAGCCTGAAGAGTTCCTGCCAAAAATTACTGGTGAAGATCGGGTCATGATCGGACACAATAGAAGTGGACATGCCATGCAATTTGAAGATCTTATCCATGAAAGGTTGAGCGACCAAAGTCGGTGTAAATGGATGGGGTAGGGTGCAGAAATGAGCATACTTCGAAAGTCTATCCACAACCACCATGATGACTGACTTGTTTCCAGACTTTGGAAGACCTGTAATTAAATCCATAGAAATCTCCGTCCATATTGATGCTGGGATGGGAAATGGTTGTAATGTGCCTAGTGCTTTGATGGTCTCCCCTTTGTGGCGTTGACATACATCACATTCTGCTACAAAAGTAAGGATGTCCTTTTTCATGCCTGTCCAAAAAAAAGATCTTCTGGTGCGAGCATACCTCTTCTAAAAGCCTGAATGTCCTACAATGGGGGATGAGTGCAATTATGCCAAAACGCGACTTTTGAGGCTAGATGTTGGTGATATTACGACTCTGCCCCTGTAGCAAAGAATCTCATTCTACCACGAGTAGCCCTTGGTGGGATTTGGATCCGCCTGCAATTGAGAAATGAGTTGGGAGATCCCAGGATGTGAAAACCATTCCCTGCGAGCCTTTTCAATCCATTCTGGAATGGGAAGAGAAATTGCTAGCAGGGTACTTTCTTCCTCAAATTGGCGAGATAATGCATCTGCTACACTATTTTCTTGCCCTTTTTTGTAAATGATCTCATAATCATATCCCAGCATTTTGGTGAGCCATTTATTTTGTTGTGGGAAGGATAGGCGTTGCTCCAAAAAATATTTAAGACTGTGATGGTCTGTGCAGATTTGGAAACGTCACCCCAGTAAGTAAGGACGCCAGGTCTCTACTGCATGTAAGATGGCCATCATTTCCTTCTCATAGGTAGATTGACCCAGATTCTTCCCACTTAGTTGTTGGCTTGTGAAGGCCAAAGGTCAACCTTCCTGCATTAAGACTGCCCCAATACCTGTACCCGAAGCATCACTTTCAATGACAAAAGATTTAGTGAAATCTGGTAGTGCTAAGACTGGAGTGGAACAAATGGAATTTTTGAGAGCTGTGAATGCCTGTTGTGCATCCTCATTCCAGAAGAATGAATTTTTCTTCAGGAGTTGCGTGAGGGGCTTCACTGTGCGACCATAATTGCGAACAAACTTGCGATAATAGCCTGTAAGACCCAAAAATCCTCTCAGGCTCTTCAAGGTCTTAGGTTGAGGCCAATCCTGCATTGCCTGGATCTTTTTGGGGTCCACCTTGACACCTGCACGCCCCACAATGTGGCCCAAATACTCAACTTCTTCCATGCCAAATGAAAGCTTGGGCATCTTAAGAAATAATTGATGCTTGCGGAGCAGTTGCAAGAGTAGATCTACATGTTGAAGATGTGTGGCCCAAGTGCAACTATAGATGAGGATGTCATCGAAGAAGACCAGAACGAATTTCCTGAGATATGGTTTCAGAAGATGTTTCAAAGGCTCTGAAAAGTAGATGGGGCATTCCAAAGACCGAATGGCATGACCAAGAACTCATAATGGCCTTCATGAGTTTGGAAAGCAGTCTTTGGAATGTCGACTTCCTTGATGCGAATTTGGTGGTAGCCTGAGCGAAGATCCAACTTAGTGAAGAATTGAGCCCCATTGAGTTCATCCAGCAAATCATCAACCACCAGGATGGAGAATTTATCTTTGACTATCAACTTATTGAGGGCCCTGAAGTCTGGACACATCCTCCATTCCCCATCTTTCTTGAGTACCATGACCACCGGTGATGAATAAGGACTAATGCTGGGACGTATTACACCTGCTTCCAAAATTTCCTTGATTATTTTTTCTATTTCATTCTTTTGGGTGAACGGATATCTGTATGGGTGCACATTTGGGGGTTGTGCCCTAGGAACCAAGGTGATGCTATGATCATGTTCCCCTCTCGAGGGTGGAAGATCATGAGGCTTGTCAAAGACCGGCAGATGGTTATTTAAAATCTGTTGCATCTCAGGATGAATCGGCAGAGACTTGGTTTTGACTGCCTGGATGGCATTAAATTGAGCTATAACTCCGCGATGGCCCTTTTTTAGCAAATTTTCCATCCTATGCGAGCTGATGATAGAGGGGGCACCCGCCTGGAGTCCACGGAGGGTATGTGTGGAGTTGTTTTGCTTAAAACTCATATATAACTCCTGGAAATCCATTGTGATTGGCCCAAGAGTTCGAAGCCATTCAGCCCCGAGGACATTGTCACACCCACCCATGTGTATTGCAAACATGTGGGTCTTCAACTGATAATCCCCCATTTGAAGTTTGACATTTTCATAGCAGCCTTCACATTTCATTGTGCCCCCATCCGCAATTTGGACTTGGAAGTTAGAAACTGCTCGTACAAAACAATGCAATGCTTCCGTGACTTTTTGATGGATGAAATTATGTGTACTTCCACTATCAATTAGGACTACTACTGGGCGATGTTTAATAAAACCTCTGATTTTGAGAGTTTGAGGTGAAGAAATCCCTGCCAGAGCATGCAGTGAAATAACTGGTTCGTCAGGGACATTGTCCTTTTGGTTGTCCTCTTCTACCGCCTCAGGTTCCTCAAGTGGTGGATCTTCCTCCGATAAGCTGTAACCAGTGGCATCAATTTGAAAAAATTTGGGCTCCTTGCATTTGTGACCTGGGGAGTATTTTTCATCACAGTAGTAACATAATCCCTACTTTCTTCTTTCAGCCATTTCTACAGGTGACACCTTTTGAACCTTAAGCGTTTGGGTCGTGTTGTGAGCCTGTGTGGCGCGACCCTTGGTGGTGAAATTTGAGCGAGTGGCCAGGGTTGCTAATGCACATTCAACGTTACGAGCTACCTTGCAAGCCTCAATCCATGTGGGAGGGTGGTGCAGTTGGACGTGGGCTTTTATGGCCTCTTTAAGACCGCTGATAAAACATTCCGTGTAGAACACATCTGAGAGACCCCTAGTACGGAAGGCTAAGGCTTCAAAGATTGTAATATATTCATCCACTGTGCCAGTCTGTCAGAGCTTAATAAGACGACCCAAAAAAGAATATTCTTGGTCAAAATAGTTTGTAAGAGCTTTTTTGAATTTGTCCCAAGTCGAAAAAGGTGCATTGCAATGTTGATGCCATTCCCACCATTACCACCTTTCATTGTACAAGTACATGCTTCCCACCATAAGCTGAGTCTCATTATCTAGGATGTTATTCAGATTGAAATACTGCTCCATTTTTGCTATCCATGCCGCCGGGTGAGAACCATCAAATTTACGCATATCTAACTTGGGAGCCCTCGGATGGGATTGTTGTTTTTGGGTGCCCCAGAGGTGAGGGGAATGGCTAGACTCACCCTCACTGTGTCCATTGCCAATATACACCTCCTCATGGGCTTCCTCCTTGCCCTTCGGGATTACCCTCGGGATTAATATTGTTAGATCTTCAAGCTAATTTTGGATGGATTGCAAGGTTTGTTCAAGTTTGTCCATCCTCTCATTGGCCATGCTCTAGTTGTTACCATGCACCAACCTAATGCTCTTGAAATTTTGGACCGCCAAAAAAAAAATAAAAAATCACTAAGACTTGAATGGTACCACCGTGCTTAGCTCGTCGTCCTGATTCTGATGGGCTAGATCACCAATAAGCGCCCCAGTAGATCTCAGCCTTTTTTTTTTTTTGAAAACTCCTAACGGAGTTTTACTCCTTCCTTAGCAATACTGCAGTCGCCGAATCCTCAAAATGTTAATGCTGTCAAAAGTCCTGCGAAAATCATGCTCTTGTATAGGAACCCCACACAACTACTTAGATCAGGTGGATTTGAGAGATCTGAATGGAGGATCAGATAGCTCTTAGCAGTGGAACAAATTTCTACTGTGGATCTGATGGATCTAATAGATCAGACCACTGCCTGCTACTGCTACACCCTTTTGCGCGAGCGGATCTGGCAGAGATGATGCGTGATCCCAAGATAGAAAAGGGAACTATGGTCTCTAGGAGTGTCAAGTACTACAGATCGCAATATACATAAGGGTTTGACAGTAGTACTTGGCCCAATGCTTCAGGGCTCTAACTAAGGAGGATCAACTGTACCCTCAGCCGTACAACCCGACTACCCTATCTTACAGGCGGGTAATCTCTTTGAGTGTTGTTCTCGGTGTACTGTAGCAGCAAGGCGACTGCCGGTTTATCTATTACTAGGTTGCAGAGGAGCTAGGGGGCTTCCGATATACCTAGAAGGAATGTGGAAGACAGTCTATATGCGGTTTTGTCTAATGCGCTACTGCTCGAAGGGGTACCCACAAGGGTTACAAGGGAGTCCAACAAGCGTGACCACCTCTTGCATTTCCTACATGCATGCCTCCCCAAATCCGCAGGTTTATGCACTCAACGATAGATCCCATGGTTTAAAGACGTCGGAATACATCTCTAGCCAAAAAAAAAATTGTTAAGAAATGGAGATCCCACCGGCCCTGGAAAGTGCTCTGATAGCACTTGTTATGCTTTTAACCTGCAAAAGATACCCAAATACATAATATGCAAAGAAAAATACCTAGAACATAGAATAGTGAGAGTCAACAGCAAATATTTTATTATTCAGAAAGCAATGTTCACTGGTCTCTTCAAGGGGGAAACCTCGAATAGAGCAAAGCTCGATTCAAAAATAAGACATGATGCTCCTCGCAGGGAGTCTCTATCATTTATATATGACTCAATACCATGGGTTTTATTAATACCATCTATCTAATACTAGGCCCATTTGCAACTAACTGTGGTCCCGTCATTAATAGCGGGTTAACCACTTACAATTATTAATATGGGCTTTATTGAATCTTTATTATGACGTGATCCCACTACATAAATAACGGGGTTAGGGTGGGACCCTAACAAAATCTCATGAAACAGAGCCGTTGCCTTTCATTAATTCTCTGTAAAAAATATACAATGCAGAAACAAAGTTTCTTTCCCACAGTCTCCCAGAAGTTACAAGCCAACCAACCCTTTGCAAATAGTTTGCATACAATATATAGAATGTACCATGAAGAGATATAATGTCCAAGGGTTGGGGAGTTACTTGAATCATTACAAAATGAAGGTGGAGAGCCAAACATCAACTACAGGTGCAGTGTCACAAACATGACAAATGGATTGGGTGACCCTTTGCCTTCCTTTGCCACTTGGATAGAAGCCCATCTGAAGTGAAAATATTTTAAATGCCACCTTTGGTGCTGAAAACGTGAAATGTAGATGAGAGGGCCCACTTATGAAAAGTCGCGAATCGAAATTTCGCAAAACAGAGGCAAATTGGGCCTTTTTTCCTATACGCGCCGTGCCACTTTGGGGTTAGTTTTGAGGCACTTGCAGGAGTCCAAAATGTGCCCAAGTGTGCTTATTGGAAAACTTGTCCTGTTTAATTTCCAACCCAAGTGGAATTTTTGAATTTGGAGCTCATTTGCCCCTCCAAATCTTCATTCTCCCAAGACTGCTTCCTGTGTGTCAAAATAGGGGCAGTGAGGCCATTTTTTGGGTGTTTTTGACCTCCTGGAGACTCAAATCATACCCAAATTTCTTGCCCGAGAGCCAATAGTCGTGATTTTGCATGCTGAATCCAAAAATGCAAATTATTTCTCATTTTGAGCTCCCAATCCTACGCAGGAAGAAAAATCTTGTGTTTGTGCCAAAAAATTTCTGTGACCAAAAATGTCCCAAATTTCTTGAAATTTGGGCTGGACGTTCTCTAAGAGGCACTATGCTAGGCCACAGAAGCTTCAGCCAAGATTCGAAGCCGATCTTGCTCTTTTTCCTCTTTTGTTTCTCTGCTCAATTTGGGCTTCAAGCTCCTTATCCGAGCCTTTGCACTCATGTTTCGTGCCTTGTAATGACAGGCCATCCTCCACAGTATGGTTTTGTCTTTGTTGGCCTTCTCCAGTAGTTTCTCCAGTGGATATTGATCCGCTCTAGCCATGACTCACAGTCGTTGTTGATCTCTTGCTCCAAGGTAGTGAGCTCGATCCTCCTTTGTTGGGCAGCTTGTCGATTCTCACGGATGCTTTGCAGCTCCATGATTGCCTACTGGTCCTCAAGATGCTTGTTCCTCTCCTCTAGATACTTGATGATTCATCTGGCCCTCTCCACATTGAATGAGAATTCTTGGATCTCCATGTTCTTCTCCTCAATGGTCATCCTAAGTTGGGAATTCTCCGCCTCTGCCTCATCATCCTGAATGAGGATGACATCGGTCTCTTGTTCACCTGATGGCCCCTCATCATGCACGGGCATCTTTCCCTTGTCCAGTACTTGTGTCGCTGATGCCGGAAATGAGGCCCCTTCCACCCTGGGTGGAGATAACACTCGCTTTGCTGTTGCAAACAAGTGCCTACTGCCTCTCTGATATGTAACAAAAATTGGCATGGTAGTGGTCTCATGGTGCTCATACTGATGAGAAGGACCACCCATCTCCTGCTCTGGCTCTGATAGTACCTATGATGTGTTGAAGAAGTCATGGGAGATGAAGTCCTCCCAAGCAATGCCCTTCAATCCCAACTAATGATCTACAAAATTCCGGATAAGAGCAAAGTGATACACACTATTAAGCTGCTACTAAGGGGTCTTATGCAGCATGAAGGTGTTCATCCTCTCTATGTTCCTGCATATGAAAAATGGGAGGTTCTTCATCCTCACCCCGGTAAAGTGCATGAGCAACTAGATGTGATAGGCATATAGTCAAGAGAACCTCCCCTCAGCGCTGAAGTATTTCATGATCAATCTCATGAGTGGAGCATACTCATCTTTCAAGTATCTAAAGGGAAAGACTCTTGTGAGCTAACTCAAGCATCTGGCCTTGATGTAAGGCTCATAATGTTGCCTATCCACCTTCTTCTTCTTATGCCACTATTCTCCAACATTTGGTATACCTGTTGCCACTGATATAGTTTCGGGTGTCAACGTGAAAGTGACCCCGCCCAAGATAGACTGACCTCCATGTAGATGAAGCACAAATAGACGGGCCAACTCATGATTAACTCTAACATTTGCCACCCTTTGAAAAAATTCAAAACATGCTAGGTGTTGGAAACATGACATGGCAAGAGGGCATGCTTGTAATTCAATGAGGGTAGTGGGCTCATCCCTGACATGTTTTCCACTCTTGTGATGTCTCCTGGGAGCCTGCTCTTTTGAGGATGAGTCACTTTGTGTCTCCATCTCATACTCTAACGAATGCTGTGATTTCATGACTACTGTGTGTACTGTACCTAGGCTGCCCTTTGATGATGGTGTGAGGCTGGGTGCCTTTGTGATATATGTCACCAAGGGGAACAATGAAACATGGAGTATTAGGAAGGGAGTAATGTAATGGGAATAGAGGTTATAGGGAGAAATCTGTTTAGGGATATGGGAGGAGTTTGGGTATTTTGATAGGGTAGGGTTTGGGGTTTTGACAAGGTAAGGTTTGGGGTTTTGACAAGGTAAGATTTGGGTATTTTGATCTGTTTAGGGATAGGGGAGAGGGTTTGGTAGTAATTTAGGGTAGGGATATTAGGAAAAATGGGAAAGGGAGGATTGGAAAAATGGTAGGTGAGGGGAAAATGAAGGGTGGAATGGAACCTTGGCATTAACAACATAGTTTTGCAACCCTAGCCATCATGGTTTTTGGTGCTTTATTGTGGTTGATTTTATGAATTTGGTTGCATTCAAACATCACTATGAACCACCATATCATTTATAAACCTTGATGAAAAAATGATGTCAAAGAGCCTACCTTACAATTTGATGGACTTCACAAAAATTTGGAGGTGATTTGGCCTTGTTTTGGCCCTTGGTCTGTGTGTGCTACACGCAAAACCTAGTGTGCCGCACCCTGGTTGTGCGCCACACCCGTGGAAAACTTGAACTGCGTGCTGGCTCTGTGTGCGCCGCGCCCTCTGTGTGTGCCGCGCCCCTGAGTATATGCACCGTGCTCCTTGAAACTGCCTCCAACTCACTCAAACATGCACGATGCACACTCACACCGTTTGCAACGTTTCTCCAAGGCTTGGATTAGCACAATGCCTTTGATTTTGATGAAAACTTGTATGTATAGCCTTGGAAGTGATGGGTTAAATTTTTGCCTCCTCAAAAACCCATTTTTGTAATGTTGTGTTTTGACACTTTTTCACTGACTTTAAAACACACTGATCTTCACTTTCCCTTTGAAATTTTAGCTCAAATGATGAAATTTTCGGCACTCTTTGTAGGGATTGCATGACAGGACATTTGGCGATGGAAACCATTACTATATTTGAAGAAATCAACTGATGCATTTTTTGAAAATTTTGTCATAAATGACACTGTTTGAATTTTCTTCAAAACAAAGATTTGAAGAAGAGTCGAAGTCTATCCACATGGCTATTTTGCTCTCTAAATCATAACTGTGTAAGGGCATCACTCTGGCCTGCATGGCTTTACTAGAAATGTTCAAAGACCAAATTGATGAATCCCTAGACCTAAACATCGAAAATGACTTTTGTCCTTTAAAGGACTAGACATTGACTGTCATGGACTTTGGTGATTATTGACAAAAGACCTGAGCCAACAGGAGTTAGACATGAGGGGGAATGACTAGCATGACCTTCTCTGTTAGATTATGGCATGCCCCTAGCAGAATGCAGCTGGGTGAATGGAGCGGGACACCTAAAAATGAAATGCATAAAGAGTTTTGATCTCCGACGGAGGACTGACCAGATCGACTCTTACAGTTGGTTCAGAGGGTTTTTGTCATGCGCTAGCCACATCTTGTGTATGCCAGAAACGTGCTTCGGTCAGGTTACTACATCCTTTTTCATCCAATTCCTTCCACATTATTGGCCTATGGGTTACACTCACACTAGATTGATGAAGGATGCCTTAATTCCTTCCTTCTAGTAGATCTTTCCTTATCGACTATGACTCATTTCTTTGGGGCAAAGATCTAGAGTCCATTTGGCAGTACCTTGGGGTTTGCAATCACTAGCAGCAGATCCTTCGCTACCGACGGTGGGAAACCATCATTGTCTCCTGATTGATAGATTCTTACAGCTGTTCGACTCTAGCTCATCTATTAACACTTGTCAGATTGTACTAGGTACCTTGACGCTCATTATCATTATCGGTGAGTAGTCTCACGTTTGTTAACAGTATACATCAATGACCAGTAATCAAATGATTTCTCACATGGTCGACTTCAGATCATTTATTCCCATAGTGTATAAATGTACCACGGTGGTCGGTGAAGACCTCAGGTTGCATCAGCATTCATTAGTTCACTTGACAGTTGCTCCTGTCGCTACTAGTTGATACCACTTCACCTTATATGTTGCAGTCATTTATGGTGACATTCCATATGCTAGCACCTGAGTTTGCAGTGTAGTACCATCTTGCTCCATCATGTTAATTTGGTACTTGTGGGATCAGTCTTTGATATTAGTGATTCGCTTCATCCTTCAACATCATTGACATTCTTATATGTGATATATAGACATGTACTTATTCAATCATGATCAGATGATCCATTATGTATTTTCCAGTCTTTTATACTTGTATACTTAGTGGATCCGCTTGTACTTGATATGAATACATGCTTTACTTTCTCTGATCATGGGTATGCCCGCCTTAGACAATGTTTCTTTCTGATCTCCTTTTGTGGCTTGGCAGGCTAAACTCTAGTGAAGTCCTTCTAAGTTTTTGACAGGTTTCCTTTCCATGTACTTACTTAATACAATTCAGCCATCATGCACTCCTTCTGACCTCATATATTAGGGGGCATTTGTTATAGCTTCAAATCTCACTCTTGATGTTTGTGATGCTGCCCTCATGGCCTAGGGCAACCCCTCCTTCCAGACCTGGTCCAAATACTTAACAAACAGTGTTTTATTCCCTATACACGACATTGCCCTAATCTAAATGCATTTGTACGCGGTTCTGTGTATACCCAACCCATGTATATGTCTTAAAACACTTAAAAAAATTAAATCTCCTTAATTTCGGGAGGAGATCACGGGTTTTACCTATTGATTACCTATTAGTGCCTATGGCCCAACTGTTCCCAACGAATTCCCAACTAAAAAATTACTTTGGGAGAAGTATAAAAAGGCTTCAATGGGAAGGCCTAAGGAGGAGAAGATAGAGATGAAAATCACTTTGTTGAGATTATCCCTGACCAAATCTGAAGATCCTTGTGCTTCCAGCACTTCCCTCATTACAGGAAACCCTTGTTTCCTTGAATTATGATGTCTTTCCACTACTTGAGATATCTTGGAGTAAGTCATGGAAGGAGTTTGTTGAAGGCTTGAGACTGGACGAATCCGGAGGACAATTCTTCTTGGAGCCTGCTAAAGGAAGACTCAAGTAAAATCATTCCTTTTTGTACTTTATTTATCTATAATAAAAGAAACACTTGTCTTGTTCCTGACATAAATCTTCTTGATGTTTATGATATCAATGTTATGATTCACATAATATGAATGGTTGTTTTAATTGTATAACTAACTACCTTTCAATATGCTATGAAGATGATTTCTTTATTATGCTTGGTCAATATATTGTTGTGATTTCTTGAATTGATTGTTTTGTAGGTTGAAGGACTAAAAGGAACTCCAAGAGGGTTTGGACCCTGGCTGGATCTTCCCAAACGAAGGACCCCCAGGTGCACCTCTCTTCGTGTAGTTTGTTTATATTAGCATCATGGTTGTGTGGAATGCTTGCTTTTCTTTGTAGATAACCTCTGATCTGTTAGGGTATCAACCTAAGACCCTAGGGGAATTTATCCCTAAATAGTGCACATACTATGCATGTACAACTCCAAGCATCCATGAACCTAGCATGAGAGCCTTCCATATTTGCAACATAGTTAAAATAGAGCTCTCCATAGCTTGACAGGTCATGGTCCTTTTCAAGTGGGTGTTGTTTTTCAACCATTGTGTCTAATTAATATCATCATGCCTCATGTGACTACACAGACATAATCCACACATGTATAGTCTAAGGCTAATAAATAAACTTGATTTATTGAATGCATCCAACACATCCACTAGGAGGTGTATGAAATATTACATAAGCCCAATTCCAAGTACAAACAACGACACGATCAACATCAAGTGCCACACAAGTTTCAAGTAAGTGACAAAGTTTGGTTGCATTTGTAGAAAGAATGCCTTAATGGATCCTATCAGAATCTTAGACCACTCTAATATGGGCCTTACACCATCAAAAAGGTTGTGGGAGATAATGCTTTTGAGCTCATAATTCCCCCATTCCTTGCCCTGCACCCAGTGTTCAATGTGGACTACCTTCGACCATACTTTCCACCATTACTTGACACACCAAACATTGCAAAACAACTCACACCAACACATATAGTCCTCAGATATATCTTCCTAAGGAGGTATCTTACGTGTCACACAAAGCTCGTATGCCAAAGTTACGACCTTGATAAGTCCTTGTTAGATTCATACCCTAAGGTTAGGTTTTTGGATGTTTATGGTATTCCATTGTTTAACATTAATAAATATGCCTTCAAGCCTCATTGTAACACATCACATAAGGCATGTATCCACCACATTTCTTCTTTGAGATGAGCTACCATCACCTATGTTAGTTTATTTCCATCCCGCATGTAAACAATTTTCAATACTTTTTTATTAATGAATTGAAGTTCTTCTTTCCCTATATCTTTGTGTTTTTATTGATATCTATATTTCATTTCATTCCTTCATAAATTTGTATCAAACTCCAGTTCTAGTTCTTCCTTTGATTCTGCATCTTCCCAACCCTGCATCACCACCATGTCAGGAACTAATATGGGTGGTGGAAACCCAAGTGGTAACCAAGGTCCTAACCAAGGTAACCCCATAGGTAGAACCTCTTCAGGTATGGCCACTAATCCACTCTTGCTTCCCTATATGGTTGGTTTGAACCTCCCTAATTTATGTCAGGTCAATAATGATACCCTTCTGCGTAACCAAAATTGGCCTCCCATTGCCACCAAACTTCCCTCAGACATTCCCAAGTTTGAAGGTAATCCTAGAGAACATCCCACCAATCATGTTTAATCTTTCTACATGTGGTGTTCATGAAATTTCATTACCAAGTACTCCATTCGTCTTTGTCTCTTCCAATGCACCCTAACTAGAGCTTCTTCCAAGTGGCATGTCAATCAAATGCATGCCTCTCATTCCACCTTTATGACTCTTGCCAACACCTGTCTTTCTTATTTCCAATTAGCTCTTCGTTATGATATTGGCACTGAACTATTGACTCCTTTTCGTCAAACTTCTACCACTTTCCTTTCAGACCATGTACAAGAATGACGTAGAGGGAGGAGCATTTGTAAAGCCCATGAGTTTGATGACTATGTGTATATGAATTGGTTCTTGGGAACCCTTTTGGCCCCCATAGGAAAATATGTGTCCTATCACTTCTCTCATATTAAGGAAGAAGCTTTCTAGATAGCCTTGAAATATAATTTGATATATGCCCAATTAAGTTATGTTTATACTATCCTTCCTGATCTGTCTTGACCTGGTGTTTCTAACACACTAGGGGCATCTCATTTGATTGAAGATATTGCTATATATCTTTCCCACCTCCAAAATCACCATATCCTCAACCACCCATGATTTATGGTCAACCCCAAGGGTGAATCAGTTCTACTTACACCTATCCGCCTCCTGATCCTTTACATTTCAACTCTTACCAAGGTACAAGAATGTCATATGAATTTTCCCATTCACAACAGCTGATGTCAGGGCTAGTTGTTTCTCAACTTGGTTACAAAAATGCTTCTGTGAATCCTTATTACCCCTATGCATTGCCTAGCTCTCTAGCCCCAATAGAACCAACACCTCAACCATCCATGCCTCCCCCTCCTCTTCCACAAAAACAACCACCTCCACAAAGTTAAGTGTATGATAAATAGAGTGCTACCAATCCCTCTAAACCCAAGATAAGAAATAAGGGGAAAGGTAACCAAACCAGAAACCTCAAGGTGACCAAGGAAACCAAGATAGACAACCCAGTGATAATAAGGGTGACCAGCCTAATCTTACAACCCAACAATAGGGCACATAGCCCAAGCAAAACAAGGCTCTTAGAACCAATAAACCTTGTGTTTGTTGTGGAACTTATGGCCATTATACTCATGAATGTCCCCTTCTACCTCAGATGTGTTAGCCATGGGAAGTTCAAACAGTTTCTTTTAGAGGACCTCAACCTATGGCCCCACCTCCTCCTCCCTCTTATTTTCAATCAACAGTTTTTACTAGTCCATTCCCTCATCAAGGATATGTGGCTACCCAAACTGCCCAAAATCTGCTAGCTCCCAACCTTCGCAATCTAGAAAAAAATATTACTAGATTCTCATGCTGAATTTCAAAGACATCAACCTGTAGACTGAGTCATGCCAGTATGACAATCCTCCTTATAAGTCAATGAATGATTCTCAAATAAAAGTTTCCACTAAGCCTCTATCATCACCAAATCATACCTTATAGATCCATCAACCTAAGGTAGAGGTTCACCCTAATAAAACCAAAAGTTCATTATGTCAAAATTGTATTTCTTCTAAAGTCACCCATACATATAGTATAGTAAATGACATAGCATAGTATCATGCTGCCATGTCAATGCTAGAAGTCCTCCAGACATGCCCATCCTAATGGAAAGCTCTACTATCTACTCTAAGCATTGTGGATCCCTCTGATAATTGTTTGATCATCTTTGATGTTGAAGAAGGGGAACATTGACCCCTCCCTTCCTCTGTTTCCTTTTAGATACCAGTCTCCATAAAAGATCCCACTGTTCAATGGTGCAAAATCGATGAAGGTGCCACCACTTATGTGATGGTTGCTAGTGTCTAGAAAAAACTTGGTTCCCTTGACCTATCACCATCCACTATCACCCTTCGTGATTGGGATGGTCACCCCTTGCAGCCCCTCGATTTGTATCAGAATTTCCCCATCACAATTGTTGGCAAGGCAATCTTAATTGATATCAAAGTCATTGTGCCCCTTTAGAGTATAACATCTTGTTCACTTGTACTTATACATCTGCCATGTCATCTATCACATCCTCTGTCTTTCAAAAGATGTGCTTTCCTCATAATGGAAAGACCATCACTATCGATCAGTTGACTTACTATGAACCTCGGTCTCATACCTCTCCTCAAACAACTATTTCATTGATGATTGGAAATAAGACCACCCCTACCCTTACCGATGTTTCCCCTGGAGTCTATAAAGGTTCCATTTTCCTTGGGGCTTATTATGGCCCATTGGCCACTCCTTCCGAGCCTAGATCTTCAAGTTTTTACATGATTCAAGCATCATGGGCCATTGGAAAGTGGTCTGATATGTCTCCCTAATATCCATCTCCTCTACAACCCCTAGCTCAAGAAACACCTCTTCCTTTAGGAAAAATTCCTCCAGACTAGCTCCCTTTAGCTGGTGTCCCTCTAGGTATCTTCCAACCAAGAATCATTTCCCCATGTCTTTTGCACCTAGGAACAGTTCCTGCAAGTCATTACTTGTCCAGTCAGATTCCTTTTTTATTCCATCCACCAAGAATATTTTCCACTCTTGTAATGGTTATCTTTAGTCTTCCTAACATTACCTTGGGGATCCTAGTATGGTATATTGATCCTACAACAAATACTCCTCCTGACTAACTCAAACCTTATACAACTTTGAATCCAGTTCAACTAGTTCCTACCACCTCTTCCGTTACTTCAGTTCCACAAAAACCTTAGTATGAAGCTAGTATTGTTGTGAAAGCATATGGGAGGCAACAAAAGCCTAGGAAAAGGGAAACAAATACAAGGCAACCCAATCAACTCGCACTCCTCCTAAACCATTGAATCCTTCTCATCCATGTGCTTTGTGTGATGTTGTTGGGCATGTCACCAATAATTACCCTAAACTTCCCCATATTAAGAATGTGGTCTCTGATACTTTTCTCGGTCCTAAAATTCCTTAGGTCCATATTACCTTACCCGTGTCTACCAAGAAGAAGAAAACCTTACGCATGAACCACCCATGTGCTTTTTGCGATAAGTATGGACATTATTCCCATCACTATCCCTATCATGAAGACTTTCATGATACACTTTAGGTGTTTCATGAGTTAGATGTCGCTCATTGTGATTCCACTTCCCCTCTACCTACAGGTCCTTATGCCAATGCTTCATCAGGGTAGGAGGTTTCTCAACCCACCATTGTGATCCCCCCTCTTGATGTTGAGATGATGGATAGTTCTTCCCCTATTCTCTACCTATCATCATCAATGGGGTCAATATATTCAGACTCCTTTGGAGTTTCCTATTGTGCTTCTTTCGAAACTTCTTCAGAGGACACTTCAGTCTCAACATTAGTAGATGTCACATCCATGGAAAATTTTAGGGGCTAATATTTTCCTAGTGGGTTAATTTTCTGTGATTTTTCAACAAAAAAGATTTGGTAATTTCCAATTTTTATAAAATATGATTCACCCAAATTTTAGAATATAAAATTATTTTACCTTAAAAATTGCCAACATTATATAGAAACTATATATAAAATCATTATAAATTTGAATAATTTTAAAAATATATCAATAAACATTTTATAGTTTGCATATTAGGGATTAGTGAGATTCGCTAATGTTTTTAAACTTCAACAAAATTTTCCATCCTTAAAATTTTCCTTGCTCACATCTTCTAATCATCCCTCCAACCCTTCTAACGATGTGCATGTGAACCTTGTCTCTCATGATGATGCTTCAAATAGTTCATATTCATCATGTGGTCCTTCTTCATATTGTCCTCCCATGTTTCATTCTGATGAAGAGATCATGGAATCCATGACCACCCCTGATTATCCTTGGGATGATATACACCATCATGCCTACTTCCCTTTGTAGGAAACCCATTATTAATATGTTGTGGAGTCCAAATACTTCATCCATGGTGAGGTTGATTGGTTCAAAAATCCCATTCCTACACCAGATGCTTTCAAAGAAGGTAATATGGTTAACATTTCCCCTACCATCAAGATTAACATTTAAAATTAACTAGGAGTTTAAGAAAATATAACCTTGGGGAACAATGTACCCTAGAAGAAATTAAAGTTTACACTAGGTTATTCAAAGAATTTTGTGATGTTTTCACCTGGTCTTATTCTAAGATGCTCGGACTTGATCCCGCCATTGTTGAACATCATATCGACATATGGCGTGATATTATTCTCATCCACCATAATCAAAGGCCTATCAATCCTTCCAAGCGTGACTCTATTAAAGACAAAATTGATAAGATTAAGTAGGTTGGATTCATTTATCCCATTGAGTACACCACATGGGTGTCCAACCCTATTCCCATTTTGAAAAAACAGGGCACCATTCATGTCTGAACGTACTTTCACAATCTGAACAAAGCTTGTCCCAAATAAAATTTCCCCACACCTTTCATTGACCAAATAATTTACGAGTGTGCAGGACATGAAGTCCTTTCCTTTATGGATGGATTATCAAGGTACAACCAGATAATTATCCACTTTGTCGATCAATTTAAAACTTTTTTTACTAGTCTGTGGGGAATTTTTGCATATAGGGTCATGCCTTTTGGTTTGAAGTGTTGTGCGTGGAGCATGATTGTTCAGAGGTCTTTGTTTCAGCGGGATGTATACCCCAGGAAGTTTTGTACACCCCTCCACGCGGG
>APFE031140903.1:130429-242463 GCA_000404065.3 Pinus taeda
ATTACTGGTGGTTTCTCTCACACTTGTTAACAATTCACATCATTGACTGGTAATCAAGTGGTTTCTACCATGTTCAACTTCGACACATTCATTCACATGGATAGAATCGTACTAGTCCGTGAAGTAGAAATCAAGACCCTAGATCTAGTTTCTACCATCTAGGCTGTGAGGAATTTTGTTATTCATTATACAGTGGACTATTCATAAACAGATGGCTGCACCCATACTATGTCCACATATGTTTATACTCGTGATGTATTACAAAATCATTCATGTATCAGAGCAGTTTAGTTAGTTTTCTAGTTAGTTTTGATCTGAGTATGGGAATGCCTACCTCAGCGATGATATGTTCACATATATATATTTTTCATTGAATGTTTTTATAGGTTTCGACTGGGGTGTCCACAGGATGATCCTTGAAATGATAAAGTACTTCACTCTTCTTAGATGACAAATTCTATCCTCATCTATTACAGACTTCGCACTTTAGGGGGCAATCTGTTGCACAAAAATTGTCACGTTGACATTTTGTAATCTGTGTGAGTCCATTACCACTCATACTTTCCTCCTTTGCAAGTCTTAAGCCTCAGTTCTTCATATCAAGACTTGAAAATAAGAGAAAGCCCTCAAAAGTCTCTAAAACTCTGGTTCCGCGCTTTCTCTTAGCATTACCTGTGGTCCCGCACCTAATGGTCATGTCCCCTACACACCTGACCGCTTTGTCTCTGTGTTATGGATTCAGACCCCTGTAAAAGTTAAAAAGGCGCCAGTATATTCTTAAAAATTCACTTTGAGTCATTTCTAGAAGCTTCTAGATGGAATCTTGAGGTGGCAAGTTCTCTCTTTTAAGGTTCATGCATCCCATAGCTTAAGGAGCTAACCCCTTGATGTGAGGAGCTTATCCCTTTGAAGGAGGACTCTATCCCTTCATAGGTGGACCTGTAACCTCTTTCCTTTGCACTATAAAATGAATCATTGGGCTGGTTACTTAGGAGGTTGAAAGCTGAATATTTTTGAGGTGAAATGCTGCTAGAACTTAGTCTTCCTAATTGAGCCTTTGTGAGGAGAGATTACATACCTCTTTAATCTCATTTGGAAGAGTGTGAGGCTTGTCAAAGTAAAGGAGATTCCTATTTTTGATCCTAGGAAGAGCTTGTACAACATCAAGGCACCAAAGGTTGTAAGGTTCTTCTATTTCAAAGTTAATACAAATAAGTTTATTTTTCTCAATAAGATATGTTTTACAGTTTATTTTATGGATTCATTGATCGCCATAATGAACATGATTTATGATATTAGCTATGCAGTGTTATTTGATGTGTGCTTGTTTGTGATTGCAAGTTATCAAAAGGAAAATCTTTCGGACAGTTGAAGGATGGCTGCTACAAACTAGTGTTGGACTTAAGGTAGGGTCTAAACACCTCTATAGTTTTTATTAATGAATCACAATATGTTTAGAGAAAGGTATACTTTCTTGTCCTGATTATTGCTAGATATCTTTTGATACTAGGGAGATCGGCCTTGTCCGCAAGATCGATTTATCCGGCCAGCAATTTCTTGTTCCAATCTCCAAAAATTGAGTGGAATAAGTTTAGCATTATATCTTTTCATTTGATTTCCTATAGAGACAAAAACCAGACTTATTTTGGAAAATCACAGGAAAAAAAACATGGTCAATAGATTCATCCTTTTTTTTATAGAGATATATAATTGAAGGGCCTTGGATTCCCCTTTTTTTTTCATATTTTCAAAAGCAAGGGTTTTCCTGTACATAAGTGTCCAATAAAAAATATTGACTTTTGGGAGACCATCAATATTCCAATTATTAGACCATATTTTTGGATTAAGGGGATGTTGGTGGGGAAAAGGAGAGCCTCATATTCATATTTGATTGAATAAAAGGACAAATCTTTTCCCCTGGGATTAGGCTCTGAGATGGATTTTGTGGCATAACTCACCAAAGTAGCCACTAAAGCCTATTTTAAATGGTCTGGATGGGGATAAATGAAGTCCAAGTTCAAACCAATCTATATGAAATTGTTAGCTCAATGAGAATTATCAAACAATGAAAATTTCCATGATTTAGAGGCCCAAAAATGTAACCATGAGAGAGAAGAAGAGTTCGCCAAAGGGGGATAGTTGTTAATTTGTCTAGCCAATAATTTATGTTCTTTCCATTGTCTAGGATCCATGGTATCCTTGAGTTGATGAGGGTAGTGGACGTAATAAGTAATTTTTGGAGAGGGGAATTCCCTCTTCCCCAAGGGAGTCGAGTAAGCTTGAGGTTTCTCAATCCATTTTTATATTTCATTTGTAATAGTTGCTTCCACAAGTCATTTCTATAGTGATGAATCTCCACAGGAACTTCTTGTTTAGGGCTATTTTCACAAGTGTAGGATTTTTAATGCCCAAAAATCCATGCTTAAGGGGGACTTCATCGTAGGCCAATTTACTAAATAAAATATTTTTCTATTCCCCCCTCCCCCTTCAAGAGGAATTTACATAGCTCCATGGAAATTTCATTTCGAACTCTAATAGGCACAAGAGAAGTAGATAACCTATAAATTGGAAGAAAAAAAGATAAATTTTTAACAACAATAATCTTCTGGTGAGGATAAGCTAGTGAGTGACATAGACTGCAAATTTTTATTTGAACTTTCCAATTATTGAGAGCCAAGTAGAGGAGTAGAGAGGGGCTGGACTAAGGGGGATTCTAAGATATGTGAAGGCTACCCTCTCTTCTAGAAGAGGAATTTTGAGGATTCTTTAAATAGGTACTCTCTTGGGCCCCTTAATGTTCCATGTAATGATAAAGTTTTATTCTTATTTATCAAACCACTAAAAGTGTGCATGAAGAGATCTAATGATTTTTTAAACATGGAAGCTATTGTCGATGGGATTTATCTGATCAATAAGATCTCATATTTGAATTCTATGTGTTTGAATACTTTAATACTATGGGTAAAGGAGATGTTAAGAATATTCTCAATCCTTCTTTCAAATTTTAGTTTCTTGGTTAATGAGTCTGTAACTATAATATAAATCAGGGGTGAGAGAGGACAACCTTATCCTAGACCTCTATAGGCCTTGAAAATCCCAATTGATCTGCCATTAATGAGAGGGGAGATCCAAGGAAAGCCAATACTTGTTGAGATCCATGAGATAAAATTTTGATTGAAGCCAAATATTTTCATTATCTCAAAAAATAATTTATAATGGACCTTTTCAAAGGCATTGGCCATGTCCAACTTTATTCATGCCCTTTTCTCCCTTTTTTTTTTTAATTGAATCAAATCCTATATGAAAACAATGTATTCCATGATGTGATTCCTTTGGACAAATCCTATTTGGTTTTCTGACATTATTTTTGGCATTATGATTTTTAATCTCTTAGACAAAGTCTTGTAGATGATCTTGTAGGAACATTACAAAGAGAAATCATCCTCAACCTTCCAAAAGTGAAAGGGTTTACCTCTTTTGGGATGAGAACCAAGAAGGTAGAGTTTACTCCTCCCACCAACTTTTTCAAATTTAAGAAAAAATGACACCATGTGAATTAGATAAATCTTTATGATGTTCCAACAAGTCTTATAAAAGTGGGATGAGAAGCCATATGGGCCTAGGGATTTGTCAAAATCCATTGAAGAAAGCATCTCCTAGACCTCTGACTCTGAAATAGGGATTATGAGAAGCTCATTCTCTTGATCAGAGACTATGGTTGGGATGTGCTCGATTAAGGAAGGATTTATTTCTTCATCCAAATCCCTTGATACATGATAGAGGGTATCAAAGTATTTGATGACAACCTCATTAATTCAAGTGAATGAATCCAACATTTCCTCATCTTCATAATTATCTTTTTTTATGTTATTTTTCCATTTTTTTTCTTTTCCTACCTACGAAAAAAAATTATATTATGATCCCCTACCTTTAGCCAAATTATTCAAGACCTCAACCTCTAGATATCCTCCTCCTTCCCTAAATCCTACTAGATATTATAAAAAGTTTGTTTTTCTTTCATAAGCAAGTCCACAACCAACTATCATATTTCAATTTTATCCTAAATTTCCTCCAACTGCATCTTTAACAGAGTTGTGTTTGAAACTACATTTTCTTTCTTTGATTTGGCTTAGTATTTTAAAGCTTGCTTCACCCCCTTTATTTTTAATTCCCAAATATTGGATGGGGAACCATTTATCCAAGTTTTCCAATCCTTAGACACAACATCGAGGAAGTCTAGTTCGAACACCCATAAAGGACTATACATGTATGGGAGAGGGCTGAAATTTTCAATAGGAAGGAGAGACAAGGAAATGGGCTTGTGATCCAAGCTCACCCATGGAAGGAACTGAGAAAGAGAGGTTATTTCTTCCTCCAACATATTTCACTTGATAAAGAAATTTCCTAATTGAGCCATTATATGACCTAGTCCTAGCCTCTTATTAGACCTATTCTATTTCCCTTTGATTGGTTTAATATCAATTAGATCTAATGTTGATATTAAATCTTCCATTTCTTTCTAAAATGGCTCTTTCACCACAGATCCTCCTTTCTTTTCTAAGTTGTGTAAAGTAGTGTTGAAGTATCCTACTAGAATAAAGTTTGAATTCCAACTTAATCCTTGTAAAGTAGTAAACGAGGACCAACATGTAATTTTATGATGCGAAGAGTTAGGCACATATACATTGATGAAATTTAGAACGTTGTTTGACTAAAGGTGTAAAAGGCCCACAACAAGCTAGTGAGCAATGTTATGGGATTGTAAAAATTGGAAATGGGTGGAAGAGAAGATGGTGCATTGTCCCCCAATGCCTCATGTGATCTTAATGTTTTAGCCATGCAGTTATTCCAAACGATTCGAGATTTATTTAGAGAGACAGAATCCTCTAACTTCATCTCCTAGAGCATACATGTTTGAACTTTTTAATATATTTTTTATCATAATTCTTATGAATTTCCATTTTTCTTCGCTCCCAAGCCCTTTGTAGTTCTAGGAGATGGATTTCATCATTATTTAGAGAGAAAGAATATCCTCTAGTGGAGGGAGTTGGGCCTTCTTGTCCTTTTTTTCTCCTTGTATTTTTTTTATAACATCCTTCAATAGTTTATTGAATACCTATGTCTTCATCCTTGCCTTATTGCTTTTTTCCTTCCTTCTGTCCTTGTTGCCTTACTAGCAGTTCACTATTTTGCATTTTCATCCACAAATTGCTTCATGGGTTCTGATTCAAATAGTGTTATTTTGATTCCAGACATTGGAGTACTTGAAATTTTAATGTCCAAAGGGCTAGACTCCTAGGTTAGAAGAACGGTAGGGCTAGCATGGACCTAGGGAGCATCTTCAAGCGAGGGCATAGAGTTGGAAGGATCAAAAGCGATGATGTCTAGAGGAAACTTGGATAAGAGATTAAATTTATCTGGGCTAGAGGGGGGGTCATTGGGGAGAGGAGGAAGGGAATTTGAATAATGCATGGGAGGAGGAGGGGATCAACGTGGATGAAGTAGATGCAGTAGAGAGGGGCTTAGTACGAGGATCTTTCCTAGTTCTTCTCCTTCTTGGTTGTTGCAATTGAGCTCATTGTTCTAGGTTGGTTTCTTTTAGGGCATGTTTAGGGAACTTTTTTTACAAAATATCCATATTCATGGCAATATTTGTGCTTGAAAGGGATTTGATTGTAGTCAACTTCATTAATGAAACTCTAATTGTCCAAATTTAGTTGCACAACTTTTGGAAGGGCCTTTTCCAGATTAATTTCCATGCAAATCCTTGCATATGCAAACATTCCTCCTTTAGTTTTTTTTTTTAATCAATATACTTCCCAAAAAAATTACCTATGCTTCTCAAAATTTCATCATTCCAACAGTAAAAAAAAACAATATGAAAATGTTTAACCTAGATAAAAATTGCCAAAATAATGTCATTTTACTTTTCAATAAAAATTTAATTATAACAACATTAATAAAATCAAAATAATTATAAAATAAACATGATAAATAATCAAATCATTTTCCAAACAAATTTGATATTATCATTATCAAAACTATGAAAACATAATTTTAGCAAACATTTTAAAGAAAAAAAAAATATAAATAAAATTATATACTAGTAAATCCAATTGGATAATTATCATAGATATTAAAATCATGATAACTTTCAAATTTCTATCAAAATGGTCACTATATAATTCTAAAAAAATATTATCAATTTCAAAACGATATATTAATTAATACAATTTAACTAAATAAATTATAAAAAAAAAACAAAAAAATACATTAATCCTTCTAATTATTTAGGAAGGAAACAAAATGATGAATATAAGAGAAAGTATACATTATTATTCTGATCAAAGGTCCACGTTATATTTGCATGGGACATGGTATCCATTGGTGTGGGGAGTAATGTTTGGTCTTAAAAAAAGAAAAACCTCATAATTAGTGAAAAAGCGAGTGTTCCATCACATTACAGTGCCAGCTATTGTTGTGTTACAATTAGTAGTAAAAATTCGTCTACTATGAACGCATTATAGAGTTACTAATATGATTGATAGAAAGGCAACACTATGATGCTGCTGTACCGTAAAGGAATAAAGGAAATTGATAAGATAAATAATAACAATTATGATCTTATTACAAAGCATTTTAATAAATATTTTAGTTTAATTTTAATTTTAAAATAAATTATTATTATATTTATATTTATATTTATGATTAAATATATAATTCTCATGGTTAATCAAAAGTTTCAAATATGTGTTTATCTTAAAATAATAAATAATAATATTTATAATCTAATTAAATAAAAATATTTAAAATATATATTAATAAATAATTTTATTAATTCAAAATGACAATTTAAATATACATATATATATAATATATGAAATATTTAAAAATTATGTTATATTATACACGCATTAATTATAAATTATAAAAAAATGTTATTTTTTAATCTATTTTTATATTTAATTGGTTTACATGAACAAAATGTAATAACAACAAAATAATAGATTGAAAATTTCTGTAGTGTGGTTTTTGAGATGTGATTTTGAATATTTCACAATCTATATTTTTATATCTATGTTTCGAATACCAAAAGATGAATTTTTTGTTATAGACTCGAAATATAAACATAAAAATATAGACGGTGAAATATCCAAACTCACAATCTCAAAAACAACAAAATAATACGCACAAAACATTAGAATTTACTCATAAAGTATCCAGATGACCACGATGACTAATAAAGGTATTTTTATTGCGAAGTGGGATGACCACTAGTAAAAGCCGTGGTAGTTTGAGAAGTGCACGACAGTCAAGTCAATGCCGATAAGTGAATGCCATTTAGGAATAGCAAACATGGTAGAAATGAATTGGAACAAGAATAGAAAAACAAAATAATTACAATGAAGTAGTAGGACAATAGATAAACCAATAATTACAATGAGGTACTATGGAGGAGGTTGTTAATAATTAGTCCTTAAAATAAACTAACTATTACCGTTCTTAAAATAAACCAAACAATTCCAATGAAGTCTATATAGACTGACCAAGTATATAAACTATTACCGTTCTTAAAATAAACCAAACAATTCCAATGAAGTCTATATAGACCGACCAAGTATTATATATATGGAGTACAAAATCTAGATTAGGAGGTTGACATTAACTAATTAGACATAAAGTAGTTTTTAGCTTTTTTTAGTTTCTTACATTCACGACCCTTTTATCCCACTTTCCATTTTGGATATGGATTTAAATAGTGTCATTATCTTGATCATTATATTTAATATTATTATTTATATTTTTTTTAATTTAAATTATGTTTATATATAGAATAATATAATATATATAAATTAAAATGAAATGAAATGTGTATGGGCTTTTTTTATTAATTAGTTGGTTTAAAGGTTAGAATTTTTTATCTCTGTTTTAGAAACATCCTTTTTTGTGCACGTACAAGATCAAAAAAAGTTGACACATTTAGTTTTTTGTCAACATATTGCTACATTAATTTGAAATAGCTTATAATGCCACAAAAAAACTCCTAATACAAAAACAAACTGAAAAAGCATGAAATAAAATTAAAGAAATCTATCCTACAATGTTCAACCTAAAAAGGGTACCATCTTTAAAATCTACACTTTGAGGCTAAGAGGAAAGAGACGTTGAGACCATAGTGTCTTAAGGAAATGCCACCACTAGAGTAATTGGAAAATTTGCTTGCAATTCACAAACCTCAACGTCTAAATCCTTATCCACCCTGTTGTTTCTTCATTCAAGTAGAGAAACCACTTTATCCATCTTCAAACCCATAGTATTGTAAGCTGCTTGAAGTTTCTCAACCTTAATCTGCAATAAATAAATTTTCTGGTGCAAGAGAGTAGATTGTGCTTTGGAATCAACCTTACCCATCCCCCCTTGTTGGGATACAAATTCATTATATACTTTGTCATAGCTGTCAAATAACCCGACTACTAATTAAATTCCTCCTTTTTTGCAATGTCCATATGCTCCATAATGTCTGCAGCTTTAAAAATTGTCCTTAATGCTGAGATTTGGAGCTAGCAATCTTTATATTCTATTGGAACCAAAACACACCATGTATACCCACATGCTTGCATTAATCAACTAATAACCTCCTATTAGTGAATTGAAACATTCCTCTTCCTTATTCATTCTCTAGGCCCGAAGCACTACTGAGATCCTTGAGCATCTTTATTGAACTGCGAAGATGGAAATGTGAATTCCTTGCCTCCACCTAGACTTAATATCATAAGAATGGACTATCCATCTATCAGTTATTTTACCTGGTAACATGAGCGCAATCCATCTGTAAACCCAAGTCCAACACTCGGTTATGGAATGGAGCCACCAAATTCATAGGAAGAGAGAAGAATGGGTTATAAGATTGCTTGGGAACTGCTGTGAGGATGTTGAAGATCCCACTTGGTCTTTTCTTCTTTAATGATACTTAGCATGATCAGGACACAAATTAATGGATTAATAATTAATGTTTCATGGAATAGGTTGAACAGTAGCAATGTTATCATATTGAACCATTAGTCCCTGGTCTAGACTTACTCCTTTGTTAGCAAGGGAGTCTACCATTACATTTAGATGCTACTTGACATGGTAGAAGTTGAATATCTTAGCCTTCAATATTTGCATACTTATTCTATGCAAAATGGGAGATAAATTTTGCACTTGTGTTTTTGATCTTGCACAATTTTTGAATAACTAGCATGGAATCTCCAAAAACCATTAATTGTAGGATGTTGTGAGAGATTTCCAATCCATACCCTTACCATAATGCTAGAAATTTGACCAGGATAAATAACCCCTCCCACTCCTACCTCCCTGATTATTGGTATAGACAATTAGTAATATTATAAATGAAAAATTTATTAATCATTATTAAGATAAAAGTTGTTTCTTTAGTCTTTAAGAAAGCTTTGGCAAGCTCATGAAAATGTAACATAAATGTGACTACAAGGGCACATGTTCAAATCTCCATTTATTTATCCATGGTTGTGTATTAGGGATGTGGCAGTGCACCTAAGAGTTATAATGGTAGGGGTTGGAATTGACCCTATATTAACCAAGTATGAGACCAATTCAATTACCAGTTCCTATGAATATAAAAAATAAAAATAAAAACATTTTTATTATAAATAATATATTTAATTTTTAAATTAAATATATATTATAAAAATATATAATCTTTTTAAAAAATAATTTATTTTTATATTTTTTAAAATTGAAAATAATAATTTGGAGTTGAGCAATGGAAAAGATATCATAAGGGTGCTACATAATCTATTTATATATTATACTTCTCCTAGCAATTGACACATAGACCAAATACTTATAGCCATATGTTATGTTTCATCTAGTCATATTTGTATATATTATATTTATTTAACGATTTATGATGGACTTAAGAGATAGGTTGATTTCAAAGTTTTCCCACCTAGTCAGTGATGCAAGCCTGGCCAATGGTTAGTCTTGAGTAGCTAGTGTCATGCCTTCCATAAAACGAGCGTTTGGGTTATATAGGGTGTAGTCTAATGGTTTTAAACTGGTTTTTTCATTAAAATTTGGTGATACAGTTGTTTGTGAGATTGTCACTTTTTATTATTTAAATTGCATTTTTGAATGTATAAATAGAATCAATACCTTATAAAAAAATTTAAGCACTCTGATTGGTAAGATTACATAGGCCAAACTTCCAATTTAAATAAATACCTATTAATTTTTAGGAAAATTTGATCATAAAATATATTAATAAAAGATAAAATAAAAATAGTTAGTTGTGCTATTTTGAATTGACTCATTCAATTTTTCAAAATAAAAAAGGTCATTGATAAAAATAAAAGGTCATTGAAAAAATATAGATATTTGAGAGTATAATTTTTTATTTTTAAATTAAATAATAATAAGGAATAATAATAAAATATTTAATGTGATTTATTTTTTTTAAATGCTTGTAGCATGTGTTAATAGTGATTTTGGACTTTGTTTACTAAAACATTGATAAAAATGGGTTTCGTCACTTTCCAATTAATGTTAGTTTTGAGGTGAATAATTTTGCATATTTTTATTTTTGTTGTTTTTATGAGGAGAAGTGCTATATTTAATTTTATATTCAATTTATTATTTATTTATTTTTTCAGACTAGCTACTTTATAGTATATTTACTTCTTTTAGTAATGTGTTTACAAATCTGAATCTAGATGGGGGTGGAATATGTACAATTTCGTCATCCTTGTTATTCAAATTGTTAGACAAAGGTGTATCCCTTGTCTCACAAAAAAAGAGATCTCCCACACCATTTGTGGTTGGCCTAGTCGTGATTAAAATTATTAATATTATTATAATTACAACAACAACAACATTTAGGAAAATATATCACAATTTTTATATTTTTAATTTTTAAATTATTAAAGATGTTTTCTCAATTTTGTTTGGATTTGACATAAATTTTGTTTACTTATCTTTAAATAAAATTTGATTTAATTTATATAAGTACTTCTAAGAGTGTGATATTTATTAGTTATCTTAATTTTTAAAATTCACAAGGTAAACAAAACTCATGTAAATTTTATTAGAGTTAGGTCCTCTCTCTCTCTCTCTCTCTCTCTCTCTGTGCCTCGTGTAGGTGTGTG
Source organism: Pinus taeda (assembly GCA_000404065.3). NCBI lineage: Eukaryota > Viridiplantae > Streptophyta > Pinopsida > Pinales > Pinaceae > Pinus > Pinus taeda. Next base: position 141,595 of record APFE031140903.1, read on the forward strand.
TGGTATATATATCATATATATAATATATATATATATATATATACACGAGAGAGAGGAGAGATGTAATATTATATATAATTCTAATTTTAAGGTCGTGGCCAAGCTATACACAAAACTTGTGTATGAGACATCCTTCTTTGTGGGACAAGTGACCCACATCCATGTAGCGATTTGACTACTTAAGTCGATGGAGGTGTACATACTCTAACACCTTCTAGATTTAAACCTATCACATCTGAGGAGGAAACACATATATGTATGTATTTATGTATGTATGTACAAGGAAAAAAATGTATGTATGTATGTTTGAATAAGCCTAGTGAGTTAGCTTAATAGATTCAATGCACTGCTTTAAGGAAGATCCCATTGTGAAATTTGTAGTTCTACTTTAGTTTATGTTCATGTTTAATCAAGTTATGATGAGTTATCAACTGCTATTGTGGCTAGTAATTGAGATTCCATCCATTTAAATATTTTGGGGAAGAAAAGGATATCTCATAAGATTTTCCTTGGAATACATACATATTAGGCCTACTTTGAGATAAATGAAGGGAAGGGAGAAGATAAGAGTATTTTAGTGTTTTCAAAGAGAAGATTTAGGTATAAATTCCTAACTCGAGCTGAATTTAAAGTAGTGGCAAGAAAAGGGAGGAAGAAATAGGCTCTAGTAGTCAAGGATAAGGAAGGGGAAATATGCTTTTGTAGGAAAAGTTGGGGAAATAGGTTTTTGTAGGAATATTTTTGGACCAAGTGTAGAGGTAATAGACTGTCTCCCATTGATTTGGTTAGAGGAGATGTTTTCTTTTAGATGGAAACTTAGTCTCAAAGACAAATTAGTCAATAATAACAAGAAGAGGATCTCTCTAACCATGAATGGATTCTATAAGGTGTAACAAAAATTTATGATAAAGCACTTACAAATTATTTTTGTTAAAGAAAACCTACAATTATTGATCCAGATTTAGGGGCTAAGATATAAAAGGCATGGCTGTTGAGAGAGGAGGAGAGAAAACATATAGGTATTTCATGAAACTGAACACAAGTAAATTCATAAAAATGAAAGAATTGAACACATCACAAAAATATGAAGAGAGAGAGAGAGAAGAAGAAGAAGAAGAAGAAGAAGAAGAAGGATTTAATTACGAATAACCTTTATGTAATGCTCCCTTCCACCCCCTTAAACTTTTTTTTCTACATGAGGTGTTAATTTTTCATTAACCTAACCTTCATGGTCTAGTTATGAAGATGGGGTTACAAAAATACTCTATTTCCAACTTTGCTAGAAACCCAAAATAAATGTCACCATCACATTCAACTAATCAAGAGAATTTTGGTGATATAAATATTATCTCAATCTGAATATTGGATAGAAAGATATAATCATTCAAATTCAGCTAATCACAAGGTGCCACATTGGTATCACACTTCCACGTGGAGTCCACATAGACTCAAGGCCATTTGTCCCACTAGGATCAACCCTGTAGTGCTTGCGTTACTACTCTTTATATCTACTTTCAAAGGAAAATATGGGGTTCACAACTTTTTTCATAGTGAAATATCTCCTGAATCCTAGGATCACCTAGATCTCCATATCCTCTCTTCCCATGAGTCATAGTGTGGAGCCCATGGAACTTCAATGTTGTTATACTAGCTACCATGGCATCCACCACCTCACTCCCAGTCACAGGTCCCAAGTAAATTCTCTTAAATCTACTTTTCATATTGCTAATGACAACTTAGTGTTTTAGCATTGTGGTCAGTGGTGATCAATATGACAAGAGTTGACATAACATAGCCAATCGATACCTTTATTTGGGCCAATAGAAATTTAGTGCATCTAGACTAACGACGATCAAGATGACAAGATTTCATATAACACAACCACTCAAGCCTTTTTTCGGGACAAACAACGATTTAGTGCATCTTGACCCATGGTGGATAAAGTTAACTCATATAATCAATCAATGCCCTCATAGCCTCAATATGGGTCAACAATGATGGATATGTACAAAGCCCACACACTTTAGAAACCCCTTTCCTATGTCAATGGGGTTATATACATATATGATGAATATTCCACAACACAGTCAGTTGATACCCCCGGTTTGGGTCAATTATGGTTTAATACTAATGGGGGTGAATATATATTTACAACTATATATCCATAAATTATCTAGTTGACGTTTCTTCGATGGTTTAATACACACACACACACACATAACCATAACTCAGCCATTCGTTGAACTCTATCTAGCTCCTTGAAGCAAGGAACTACTCCAAACACTAATTCTACAGTGTTAAAACCCTTATTTAAACATTGCCCATTCAAACATTATAAGTAGTCATATTACAATTAATATACCTATCAACATGTCTGCTACCAAACACTAAGACATGTTAAGTTATAACTAATGCATTTCTACAAAGATAGACACAACGAAACCATACAAAACTATAGAATGGATTCCAACAAACACTATCAATTCTAATGATTCATCGTAGATTGAACCAAATCATAGACCTTTTCCAAGAAACACAATCAATAGTCTTAAACAATTAGAGGTCCATCATATTTATAGCATAATAGACAATGGAAATCACACATTGTAACAATCTAGCTAAGCACATCAAATAATCATACATTCCAAGTTATAACTTTGCAATATTATGAAAATATCAACAAACATAGATGCCTCCAATCCCCACATAACCATGAGAACATATGTATAAATCATCTAATCATAGACAAACATGAATATCATATTCCTCCTTTAGTAGTGTTGGTACATACACTACCATAACACATATCAAACATTACTCATCATTCATAGTGTGACATATACATGAGTAAATACACTTTTATATTTATCTTAAATGATTGGAAACTAAGGGAGGGAATTCAAATATCCAACCAATGATAGGCCAGCTACATTGCAATCTTCCTTGCAGTTGACCACCCCTGATCTAGATTCAGATTCTGAGGAGTTAATTGTTCATGGGTGTTACAAGTCTATTTGGGCACATCACTCTCAACGATCAGATTAGTACAAATAGGGCTCATCAAACCCTAATTTAGTTGCTACATGCCCTAGACAAGTCATCATATTGAATGCTTTCATCCATGAAATTTTCTTAGTTTGAAACCCTGCTGAAATGCCTCCTTGGGACACCAACGCACCCTTGGTCAGGGGCAACTACTCTGCATAGTAGGTAGGCCCATTTAGACCTGCATTACAGAGCACTGAGGCCCACTTAAGCCTGCGTTGGGCGAGGATGAGCGAAATTGGCATAGGATTATGGGAATATTCCTTGATTCTAGAGCATTCTAGAAGGATGACCACCTCTTATCTCATCCCATGAGCTCGATTCTAGATAGGTTATGGGCCATTCAACCCTATATCCTCTCATCCCTTTCTCCATGGAAACTAACTATCCAATTATGGAAAACCATTCAATGCCCTATTTATGACAAAACCACTTGCATTTCCCTATAAATTGACCACTCATCATAGTGATCGGGGGGCTAGAACTTGGATATTATAGAGAAATAATGTTAGTTTGAGACTTGAAATCATTGTCAAGTAATGTTATGTTGCTTGATTGATGTGTTATTGGTGTGATGATGGCTTGGACTAAGCTAGATGAGTGACATGAGATCGAACCACATTGGGTGTAACTTCTCCTTCTATCAATCAATAAAGTTGTTTGCTCCTTTTCCAATAATTTTGTCTATATCTATGATGAATGTATGTTCAAATGTTGGTGATTCCATTTGTTTACAATAAATAGATCATATGCTTTGATTGTTGTCATATTTTGTTTCTGTTGGCAAGTACGAATTGAGCGAATTTAGTTTGAGCGGGAGCGACAGGAGAAAAAGGAAGCGAAGGATCACAAGTAGGTTCCTTTATCTTATTTGTTTATTGTAGGAAAAGGTTAAACATATTTACTACAGTTGTTCTAAGTGTAACTACCCACTTAGGGAAGATATACTTATCCGTAGGTATAAATTCCGTATAGAAAATTTGCGACTCCACTGGGAATTGACCATCATTCTTGGTAGTTTACCCTTATCATATTACATCCTAGTAGACTTTATTTGACTTGATTGATCTCTTTCAGTCATTTTGAATCTTTTTTGGTCAAAAAAGTGTGCTTAAATGTCTACTGATTGTGCTCTCTGGCATCAGCGTAGTGTTGTTCTTGACACAGTGTGCTACAGAGCAGCCTTAGCTTAGAGATAATGCTCTGCAATGCACTGTCTCCAAAGTTGCTTATGATGTTGTTTGTTGAAAGATCAATGTTTTCTATGGCTCTAAAATCAATTTGCACTTCCTTTACTAGCCTTACTTTGACCTTGATTGTTTAGTGTTTCTTCAGAGATTTCTTTATCGTTATCAATTCATTGTCAAAGTTAGCTTACACTGATTAGTCTTTACTTTTCTGAAAAAGAATTGTCGTAGTCTTCATTTCTTTGAAAAAGAAACTGTTGTAAAGTATTTGTTTCTTGTGAAAAGCATTGATTTATCGTTTGTTCATTTAGTTTCTTTATGTTCATCTAAACATTAAAGGAATGAAAATAAAAACATGCATAATTCATTTAGAAGTTTGTGTGTGATTGTAGGAATGGTATAGGGAAAGTTGCATTAGATGTGCTCTATGCTCTTTGTTTAGTGATTCTGATTGCTCTATCCCTTTTAGTTATGGTTTTCATTGTTTAAATCAAATGAAAGGAATGTTTCTCATCATATTTCCATTCTAGGAGTTTCAAAAACATCATACGATGAACTTGAAAGGCAAACTTTTAAACAAGATCAACTAAAATTTATCTCAATTAACCTAATGGAGCATTATAACTTAACGCATAACATTTAGAGGTCTAGGCTAGAGATGTGTTCTAGCGTCGTTAAACATAGAAATTGTCGCTAATGGCCTGTGATACATTCCGAGTGTGATACCTCATTCCATGTATGTAAGTATATCGTAGCTCGTCCATGTACTTTCAGGTATATCGGGCGGTGTTATAGTATGAAAAGTATAAGGGAAAGCTCTCATTATGCGATTTCACATTAGACAACGCTGACACAAATTGGGCCTCCACGTACTTTCGGGTATATTTTGTAGGACTACATTAGGTTTCTATCCATCCATAGGTAACCGAGTCGGCCACCTTGTATCTTGTGATACATCAAAAACAACATTCGGGGAGATTGCCTGCACATACGTTAAGTCCTTGGTTTACTGAGGCGGTATATTGCAGTTCAAAGTTACTTGGTAATCCTTTTGCCTAGATTATCCCTCTTTTGTTTTGTTATGTTATTTTGATTAAAATAAAATTGATTGACCATGAATAAAATCCTCCACGTCACTCCTTAGTTGATATTAGGTTGAGACATATGGAAACAACTCCGGAGTCCACCAATCAAGGAATTCCTTTTGATGGGAATCCTAGTCCTTTTCCTCCTTTTGGAAATATTAGTGCTCCTTATATGGCTACATTGTCCCTTCTGGGACTTACCATTGGCTTACCAGTATGGTTGTTCTCAACCTCCTTGGCCCCGCAACTGAATATTCCTACAACTGGACAAAATCAACCTCTAGTTGATCCTAAAGTTGACCCTTTACCTTCTTTGTTGGTTGTTTATTCCTCCCCTTCTTCCTCTTTTCTTGGTGAAAGTATTGACACTAGTAACCAGGTGTATAAGAAGAAGAAGAAAGGGAAGAAGAATAAGAAGAAGAAGAAGAAGATTCAGTAGGGGGCAACCAAGCAACCATTTCTTCGAATGCAACTTCTGTTGAGAAATCATCCAATAAACATCACAAACTTTGATATCTTTGAAAACTTTGTATGAGAGACCATATTCTTTGAAATTGTTCTAGTATTCCTCAGATCTTAGAAAATGGTCTTCTCATTTACATCATACTGTGTCATCAGCTTCTAGAGATCATGTTGGCGACACACCATCAACTAGTGGTAGTAAAGTTCATGGAAATAAGAGTAAAGTTAAGTTTCCTTGTAGGTTATGCAAAGGGAATCACCCCATTCACCTTTGTCCCTATCTGGATGAAGCCCAAAAAGTGTTGGATAACCGTCATGCTTCAATGCAACGACCTCCATCTGGTTACAAGAGACTCTCCCTTAATCCTTCACTAATTGATGAAGTGATTGACCCAAATCAGTCGTCGATCAAACCCACTCTATCTGAATGTGAATCCCATGAGTCTATACCTGACCAATCACAGGTCGAGGAAAATATTGACCTAATTTCACCTTCAGTTAATCGTACCTTTCCCATAGAGAGTGAGTATGATACCACTCAGGTTCTTTTCATTTCTTCATATTCCAAGGAGCTTGGAGGGACCCTCCTGTTCCATCAAGACAGGAGGAAAATCTTCTCATTCTCATAACTCAAGAGGGTAATTCTCCCGTTCTTATAGTACCCCCTCCAAGTAATCTGGTCACTTCCGTTAATTGGAATCAACTGGCAGGATGTCATCTTCCTTCTTATGTGACTTTCCATATCATAGTACAAGTTTATAATATGATTTTATCTGGCACTATTATAAATGAAGGTGCTTCTGTGAGTATCCTTTCCTCCACTTTTTGGCAGGCTCTTGGTTCGCGTCACTTGGTCCTGTTACCCATAATCTTTTGGATTTTAGCAGAGGAACTAGTCAACCATTAGGGATCCTTCCTCAGTTTCCTATTACTTTGGGAGGAAATTTTTACTATCTTAATGTGATGGTAGTCCCAGGCCCTTTAGATTACAATTTACTTCTTGGGTGTGACTATGTTTATGACATGAGAGCTATTGTGTCAACACTCTTTCGAGTGATGTGTTTCCCGCATGAAGGTAGAATTGTGACCATTGATGAGCTTTCATTTCCCGGCCCAAATATGGCTCCTAGTCAACGATCTTCCCTAAATGGTACTTTTGTCCCAGTGGTATCTTCCCCGCAATGGGTCAATTATGTGGCAACCCGTTCCATGCCTACGTCAACTGATGATCAATTTCGTGATGTTGTGCATTATGTACTAGGGTCATTGTAACTAGATCTCTCTAATGGATTCCTTGCTACGTATCCCTTATAGAGCACTTTTCTCCCATCTAATGAGAACCTCTTGGAAGTCATGACCTCTTATGAGTCGTGATCTAGGAACCATGAGCACAGTTCCTTGTCTTGTGTCAAGCTCATTAAAAAATGAAACAAGGAATATGAGGATAGTTCTTTTACTGTGTCAACCTCATTAAAAAAAAATGAAACAGGTCCTAGAGCATAGTTCCTTGTCTTGTGTCAATCTCATTAAAAAAATGAAACAAGGTCCCCTGGAGCAAAGTTCCAATTCAAGTCTTTGAGTAGATCTCGTAAAATCCTAGTCGAGTCTTTCACTTGATCTCGTAAATGAACCTTCATTCCATCCACCTGATAGCCACAAGTAGTCTACTTAGGCGAATGTAATGAAGCTTGGGAGGCATGCACCTATAATTGAGTCATCATGCTTGGGGCATGTAAAACAATCTCAAGCATAGTTTTTTCATGGTTCAAGCTTGTGTAAAAATGAACCCTTGTGTAAAAATGAAACTAAACCCAAGCATAGTTTTTCGTTTCAAGCTTGTGTAAACATGAAACTGAATCAAAGCATAATTCCCTATGGTTCAAGCTTGTGTAAAAATGAACACATATCCATCTTGACCCTTGTGATTGCCATTCTATAAACCTCTTCCATAATATGAGCCTTAGTTTTTCTCCTTCCATCGTCACTATCTGCTTGGCTGATCATACACTTTCACTTGGTTGTTTTACCCTTCCTGAGGGACTACAACGATGAGTGGTTTTATTAGCTAGCCTCTTGACCATTACATGTTTTGAGCAGTTCCACTATTGCCGAAACTAGTTGCAACCCTTTATAGCACTCATTCCTCCGTGTGATCCAAGTCCGGGTGTGAAGAAGGACCCTTCCAAGACCTTTTACTTTCATGATGTGTTAAAATTGCTTCTTAACAGAACATTAATGAATACATCTTCATGTTGTAAAGAAGAGGAACATATCAATCATCAACACGTGAAATAACAAGACGTTGATAACGGAGTTCATCTAGGAGGGACTATGTCTCCGGGCCCCAGTGTCAAGATGGTGTAGGTCGCTGCATTAAGCGCTGTTAATAATGGTGATGTACACAGAGATGATGTCTCGATCATACAAGGAAAAATGCCCTCACACAAGAGTGCCTCTAAGAGATTTTCCACAACTAGAACTCTTAATCAAAAGACTCCTATCAGTATGATACAAAAACCTGCATGGTGCGCATCCCACCAACAAGGCACAAAAGGGATGTCAAAGCAAAACACATGCACGATGAAAAGAAGAGTATCCTAGCAACATACAACAAGGGATATCAAAGCATAACATAAAGCGTTATGACAACAAGTACATCATATATAAGATTACGCATAACATGAAGCAAGGAATCATGACAACATGAAATAAACAAAATCCTACATCAATATCAATCAAGGATCCATGCATCATAATGTAAAAGAAGAAGTACATGGACAATAACCATATACCTCACACCACGGGCCATTTGAAGAAGTGGATGTCTCACTGCTGAAGCTACTCAGACCATCGATCCCGAGGCATCGATGAAAGAAGATGGCTGCTCACACAAGAATGTGGACATCTGACATATAGTTGTTCAATAAAATGTTGAAGCTTTATGGACATCGATTTCTCAGCCTCAATTGCAAGAAGAATCGAAGAAAGAAGAATCTCGATCAAAAGAAGCAGAATCGATCATAAAAGAATAACTGCTCTAGACTTCTCGCTCTACAACTTGTTGGCTATTTGGCTCTATAGTGCTCTAGCTTATGTCGTTGCAGCTCTACAATTTGTCAGAACATCAAGCGCCCTCTGGCTTCCATGCCTCTCTCTAGCTCTGCGACTTTATGGATTTGAAGCACTACTTTGGCTTCATGCTTCTCTGTGTATTTAGGCTCTCGGGCCTCTCTCCACGTAGCCTCTCCACGTAGTCTCTCAGGCTCTTTGTTGCGCTGCTCTCGCCCTCTATTTTGCAGCCTTTCACCTCCTTCCTCGTCTCTCTCTGTCACCATCATGTGTTATAACACATTTGGGGACAAGGCCGGTTAGAAATCACAGTTGTTTTGTTTAGAATAAGAATGTTGTTTGAATGGAAAGATCAGCTAGTGTAACAAAATCACAGGAATGCCTTTTTTTCTGTTTAAAACAAATATACACTAAAAACTAATAAATCCAATCAAAATCCTTTAAAGCAGGTCTTCAAAATAGTTTAAATTGGCCCTACAGACCCTATCAGGTCTACCTTTAGATGCTTATCACAATCAGTGGCCAGCAAGCACCGATTAAATCGACATGGTATCAGGGGTCTCGTTGATATCGTTATCAGTGATGTATCAAAATTGGCGATCGACGTTGTTACCGACACATGTCGGCGATCGGCATTTCAAATCGGCGCTTAAACAGATGTTGCAGCATAGACGTCGGTGCGATTATTATGGGTCACGGTGATATAAATATGACTTCGGGGTGTGGGCCAGGTCCACCACTGATGACCCGTGCCCACCCCTTAATATAGAGTAATATGGTTTATAAACAAAAACACACACACAACACACACACACACACAAACACACACACAAACCACACACACACACATATATATAATATAATTATATATATATAAATATCTATATGGTCGAAACATAAATGCTAGAACATGTGGAGAAGGTTCGGCGGGTTTTTGCCACCGATCCCGAAACCATGTTTGATTAGTTTTATATAGTTATTTATAACTATATATTAAACAACATTTGCTTTATGGTTATTTAATAACCATTCTCTATGATTTTGTCTCTTATGAAAGTTTAGGAGACAAATGAGAAAGTGCCAAGTGTCAATGGCTGATGGGCTGCCATGTGGGTCCCCCTCTGCTTACTGGGATGCCATCTGGCATGCTGTGGGCCCCATTTTTCCCCTATCATGTCAAACTTTGAAGAGCTCTATATTTCACATACGAGATAGGTTTGACGAGCCATTTGCACCTTCATGATCAGGACGACGAGGTCTTCTATCTGGTCCTAGTTCGAGCGCAATCCAAACATTTTGATTTTTGAGCCCTATTTGTCCTGTGTGTCTCTCTAGAGCCACCTAGATCAATCCTCCCCACTGAGGAGCTTTTGTTCCTCAAAAAGCATTAAAAATAATCTGCATTTCTTTCTTTACCCTGTCCACATCACAAGCGTATTGAAAAGGTCTTGCTTCCATCTCCTTCACCTTTGTTCTTCGGAGCCTTAAGCGACAAACTGATAGCTACTACCTCTGCAACCTGTAGTACATTGTTCTGCAAATTACATGCTTTGAATGACATGACCAACTAAATACCCAAACCTCCCAAACTTGCCATGAGTTTATAACACATACTCGATGGTTAAGTTTACATCAAGATGGATGTAACACTCCAGCTATGACAACAATGGCAACATATCATTGTTGCTTCAAAAAGTGATGGAAAACACCTCATCACTGCAACACATGATTTACATACATAAGGCCAAACATTATTGTTTTGAAAATTGATGGAAACACAACATCACTTTTAGAATTTTAACATGCGACTCAAAATACAACTCAAAACATGACCAGACTTCATCGTTGTTGACCAAGTGATGGAAACACATCATCACTTTTACACTTTAAAAATGCAACAAATGATTTACAAAGAATGACCATGAAATGACATCATGTAAAAAAAACCACTTTTCACTTATGAATGTGAATGGGTCACCTCCTTGAGGTGGTTCTTCTCATTGAACAACTTCTTTTCCTTGTCCACGCACCAACGCTTTGTCTTTAAGGTGTTGTTCTAGATGGAACCTCCAGCAAGTGGCTTTTTGAGGGCCAATTCTATTGCAATGACTACAGTAGGCTTTCTTCCTCCATGTCTGCTTAACCTATTTCTTTTCATGTTGTTGAGAGGGTATTTCACGCCTCATCCTTTTGAGTGTTGCCATTCTCTTTCAACACTTAGAGAATGTATGGTTATGGAATCCAAAAAAGGTGCATGTTTTTTGATGCCTTAATCTTCATTCATTATTAACAACATGATCAAAGGGAACATTCCAAGATCGAAAATGGTTATACCTTCCTTTGTTGTCTTTGATGTCAGTATGGCAATGAGAGCTTACCTCCACTCTCTCCCTGCAATGGAAACTGCCATCTGGTGATGGGATGTTTTCCCATCATTCTCTTTCCTCGACGATGTCTTGGACAACTCTGAAACCTTTGAGCACTCTCCTTTAATGTATCTCGATCTTGCAAATCGATGTTCATGCACATTCTCCAAAGGTTGAGTGATGCCTTGGTTATTAGCACCAAGTTCTTTCTCCTCATGCCTTGTCTTTGTAAGGATCCTCACGTTTGTCCCTGTAATTGGGATCTCCAAGTCTCCAACAGACATCATACTATGAGAAGAAGAAACCGAAAGGAAATCAACATATTTTACCTTCTCTTTCGATTTCGAAAGAACTGATGAAGGCTTCTCATCATCCGTCGTTGGTGGTTCACTAACTATCTCCGTGTATTCCCCAACTTCTTTCCTGACATACACAAGTCCTTCCTAATGGGGTAATTCCTCTACTTTTATGGGGTTGACAATGCCTTGGCCATTAATTCCCAAGCCTTTTCCTTCATATCCCATTCTCTTCAGCAGTTTGGAGTCAATTCCTGTGGTATAATATTCAAACACAGCGAAATCATCATCAGGAAACATACATGAAGATGGAGAACTACGTTTTACCTCACATAGGTCTTGCTGCAACTTTTCCAAGGCCTCGTCCTTTGCTTGCAACTGTATTAGAAATTTTTTTTTTCCTCTTTCTCTTCATGTAAGCGTATATTCAATTCATCATTCTCTATTTGAAGATTATGTTTGTTTTTCTTCAGTTCCTCCATGGCCTCTTCTGTGGCTTTCAACTAAAGCTGTAACCGCTCCATTTCCTCTGTTTCTTTCTATAGAGTTTCATACACAATTTCCACTTTCTTGGAAATGTTAAGCATGGTATCATATATTTCTCTTTCATCCTCTGTCATTGTTCATGCTAAAATTCACATCAACATAAAGACTGCTATGATACCACTTGCTCCAGGTCCGGGTGTGAAGAAGGACCCTTCCAAGACCTTTTACTTTTGTGATGTGTTAAAATTGCTTCTTAACAGAACATTAATGAATACATTTGCATGCTATAAAGAAGAGGAACATATCAATCATCAACATATGAAATAACAAGACGTTGATAACAGAGTTCGTCCAGGAGGGACTACGTCTCCAAGCCCCAGTGTCAAGATGTTGTAGGTTGCTGCATTAAGTGTTGTCAATAATGGTGATGTACACAGAGATGATGTCTCAATCATACAAGGAAAAATTCCCTCATGCAGGAGTGACTCTAAGAGATGTTCCACACCTAGAAATATCAATCAAAAGACTCCTATTAGTATGATACAAAAACCTACATGGTGTACATCCCACCAACACGGAACAAAAGGGATGTCAAAGCAAAACACATGCATGACAACAACAAGAGTATCCCAGCAGCATACAACAAGGGATATCAAAGCATAACATAAAGAGTTATGACAACAAGTACATCATATAGAAGATTCCAGATAACATGAAGCAAGGAATCATGATAACATGAAATAAACAAAATATTGCATCAATACTAATCAAGGATCCATGCAACATAATGTAAAAGAAGAAGTACATGGACAATAACCATATACCTCACACCACGGGCCGTCTGAAGAAGTGGATGTCTCACTGCTAAAGCCACTCAGACCATCGATCCTGAGGCATCGATGAAAGAAGATGGCTGCTCACACAAGAATGTGGACATCTGACACATAGTTATTCAATAAAAAGATGAAGCTTGTTGGACATTTATTTCTCAACCTCGATTGCAAGAAGAATCAAACAAAGAAGAATCATCGATCAAAATAAGTAGAATCGATCATAAAAGAATAACTGCTCTGGACTTTTCGCTCTGCAGCTCATTAGCTATTTGGCTCTGTAGCGCTCTGGCTTATGTCATTGCAACTCTGCGATCTGTCAGAACTTCAAGCGCCCTCTGGCTTCCATGCTTCTCTGCAGCTCTGCGGCTCTGTGGATTTGAAGCATTGGTCTGGCTTCATGCTTCTCTGTGTATTTAGACTCTCGGGCCTCTCTCCACGCAGTCTCTCAGGCTCTCTTTTGTGCCACTCTCGCCCTTTGTTTCATAGCCTTTCGCCTCCTTCTTCGGCTCTCTCTGTCACCATCGTCTGTTATAACACATTTGGGGACATGGCCACTTAGAAATCAGATTTGTTTTGTTTAGAAAAAGAATGCTATTTGAATGGAAAGATTGACCGGTGTAACAAAATCATAGGAATGCCTTTTTTTCTATTTAAAATAGATATACACTAAAAAATGATAAATCCGACCAAAATCCTTTAAAGCCGGTCTTCAAAACAGTTTAAATCGGCCCTACAGACCCTATCGAGTTTACCTTTAGATGCTTATCACAATTGGCAGTCGACAGGGATCAGCAACAATTAAATCGGCGCGATATCAGGGGTCCCGCCAATATCGTTATTGGCGATGTATCAAAATCAGCTATCGGAACTTTTACCGACGCATGTCGAAAATTAGCGTTCCAAATCGTCACTTAAACTGATTGTCATGGGTCAGGGCGATATAAATATGACTTCTGCGTGTGGGCCAAGTCCACCACCGATGGCCCACGCCCACCCTTAATACATAGTAATATGGTTATAACATATATATAATATATATATAATATATATATATTATATATAAATATATATATATATTATATATATATATATAAATATATATATATATATATATAATATATGGATATATATATGGTCGAACATATATGTTGGACATGTGGAGAAGGGTTCGGCGGGGGTTATTGCCACCGATCCCAATCCCATATATATATACATATATCTAAATGCATTTATTGCAGTGATGAGGTGGTTTTAAAGGGTTCGGTGGGGTTTGTTGCCGCCGATCCCAAAAACATGTTTGATTGGTTTTATGTAATTATTTATAACTATATATTAAACAACATTTGTTATATGGTTATTTAATAACCGTTCTCTATGATTTTGTCTCTTATGCAAGTTTAGCAGACAAATGAGAAAGCGCCAAGTGTCAATGGCTGATGGGCTGCCATGTGGGTCCCCCTCTGCTTACTGGGATGCCATGTGGCATGCTGTGGGCCCCATTTCCCCCCTGTAATGTCAAACTTTGAAGAGTTCTATATTTCACATATGAGCTCGGTTTGATGAGCCATTCGCACCTCCACGATTAGGATGACAAGGTCTTCGATCTGGTCCTAGTTTGAGTGCAATCCAAAAATTTTGATTTTTGAGCCCTCTTTGTCCTGTGTGTCTCTCTGGAGCCACCTGGATCACTGGGACGAGTCACCTATAAGCTATTTTCTGACTTGTAAAAAACGAAAATATTGCCAAGTATTTTCCTTTTTTGACTCGTTAAAAGAAAATAAAAATAGGGGGTCTGATTTCAAGCTCTTTTCTAACTCTTTAAACATGAAAATAATGTTGCACACTTGTCCTTTTCAACTTGTAAATAGATTGGAAATGACATCTACTCAGTATAAGTTTAACCCTTTTCCAGACTGAGATAGGTTACTTACGAAAAAGGAATACATTGATTGAACATGGTCAATAGGTTCTCTCTTGTATTATTTTATGCTTTGTTGGACTTGAGAGACAAATTTATGAAAAAGAAATTGTGGAGTTTTCCTTTTGTCCCTTTTCAAACTCTCTAAACATGAAAAGGACTGAGTTCTCATTGTCTTTAAACTCGTTAAAGCATCAAGTAGTGAAAAACTTGTCCATCATGACAAGATTGAGTTTCACCTTTGCTAGACTCATTAAAACATCACATAGCGATGGATTCACCCAAAGGGTGGAATTATACTTCAAGAATATGTTATCCTCCTCAAGATTGTTATAAAAACAAAGAGGTATTGGGCAACAATGGCTGGGGAAAATGGGAAAATGGATAAATCACTTTGTGGTAGCAAGTCGCTCTTAAACATGACACTTTCACTTCATCTTTGTGGCTATTTGGGTTGGGTTATCTACTTGATGGTTATCATACCTATGGTCTATCACACCATCCATCACTTTGGTTTTGGGTCAATGCTATCAATTAATTCAGTGTTGCCGACATGTTCAAGAGAAGTCACTCAGTAAACTTCATCCTTTGCAATACTCCTAAACCTTCATTTTCATGACCCCCATTCCTGAACATTGTGTCATCAGTCACATTTTGTCTTCAAAATCATTACACTTGTTTCATGTCATTGATGGGGGATACATCAAGGCCCTCCTACGATGAGTTTCTTCTTGTCGACATTAGCACATTATCCAGGAAGTTGACTTAGAAACACCCTTCTAGTACCTTGAGGCTTGCATACATCAATGGCAAGTTTTTCGCTTCGGGTGGCAAGTTGACATCATAGGCCTTCAACCAAAAGACTTTGTATGGTGTTTGACATCAAAACATATATTCACACCATGTAGAATGTACTGTAGTACCTTGAGAATCATTATCATTTTCACATGTTCGATTTTAGATCACATTTTCAGATGGTTAGACTCGTACTTGAGAAAACGATTAGAGGAGATAGAAGACCCCGGATCTAGTTTCATCCATCTGGGCTCCGATTTCAGGAGATTACTAAATCATCTGTATGATGGCTTTATACAGATGGTCATCCTATCATAGGTCTATATCTGTAGATGACTATATGAATTATGTACATGTAATGAAAATTTTATATGTTGAGTATAGGTATGCCTCCCTCAGCAATTCATGAAAATTTCAAATATATCATGATATTATGTATTGTAATTGATGAAGGTCACCATCCGCTTTAGATCCTCCTCATCACATCATAAATCATATCACTAATAATTATCATTTTTGACTTCATTCTTTAGGGGGCAGTTGTTACAGGTCTATTTTGGCACATCACTCCCAACGATCAGATCAGTACAAATAGGGCTCATCAAACCCTAATTCAGTTGCTACATGCCCTAAACAAGTCATCATATTGAATTATTTCATCCATGAAAGTTTCCTAGTTTGAAACCCTGCTGAAATGCCTCCTTGGGACACCAACGCGCCCTTGGTCAGGGGCAACTAATTTTCATAGTAGGTAGGCCCACTCAGACCTGCATTGTAAAGCACTTAGGCCCACTTAAGCCTGCACCGGGCGAGGATGAAAGAAATTGGCATAGGATTCTATGAATATTCCTTGATTCTAGAGCATTCTAGAAGGATGCCCATCTCTTTTCTCATCCTATGAGCTCAATTTTGGATAGGCTATGGATCATTCAACCCTCTATCCTCTCATCCCTTTCTCCATGGAAACTAACTATCCAATAATGGAAAACCATTCAATGCCCTATTTATGACAAAACCACTTGCATTTCCCTATAAATTGACCACTCATCATAGTGATCAGGGGGCTATAACTTGGATATTATAGAGAAATACAGTTGGTTTGAGACTTGAAATCATTTTCAAGTAATGTTATGCTACTGGATTGATGTGCTATTGGTGTGATGAGGATTTGGACTAAGTTGGATGAGTGACACGAGATCGAACCACATTGGGTGTAATTTCTCGTTCTATCAATCAATAAAGTTGTTTGCTCCTTTTCCAATACTTTTGTCTATATCTATGATGAATGTATGATCAAATTTTATCGATTCCATTTGTTTACAATAAATAGATCATATGCTTTGATTGCTGTCATTTTCTATTTCTATTGGAAGGTACCAATTGAGTGAAATTAGTTTGAGCGGGAGCAATGGGAGCAACTCAAAGGAAGCAAAGGATCACAAGTAGGTTCCTTTATCTTATTTGTTTATTGTAGGAAAAGGTTAAACATCTTTACTATAGTTGTTTTAAGTGTAACTACCCACTTAGGGAAGATATACTTATCTGTAGGTATAAATTCCATATAACAATGGGAATTTCACACTGATAACAAAACAACGAGACCATAAAGGGAGTACATTATCCAAGTGGTTTATCAAATTCCTCACACAATAAGGACCACATTCACTAATGCCACTCTGTAAAGGATTATAGGGATTTATCCAAGGCTAAGTGAATTTCTGCTTAGTGCAGGAATATGATCTCAATCTGGGGGGGTTTTAGCCCAAAGGAAAGCACTGAGTGACTCAATATCTCCACTGAGTCTTCTCATCCAAATCCAACATAAATGCATGCATTAGGTCACAACATAATGCAAGGAACAATTTCCCAATCACACCAAAAATATTTCTGCAACATTGTTTCTCCTAATCACTCCCACTTCCTTTGTATATGCTTCACTTTTATTCTCCTACACCTCTCCTTTCATCCCTCATATCCCATATTTTTCTTCACGTCCCTTCTCTTGTCCCTCTCCTACATGTTGACTTCCTCAACATGTCCCACGAGAATAGGGATATGGGCTCATCATTTACTAAGGTAGACCATACACATCTTCAATGCTTACACCAATAGACCATTTAATCTATCATGGAGATGGGTATGGGATTAAATGGAGTTTCTTGGGTTTGGGTTTAAAATTGCACAAGAACCTTCTCCTCCTTGGGCCTTTGAATTTGAGTCCACTCCTCCAACCTGTTCATTATTTTTATTTCCACATTATTTACATGAATTAATATACATAGTGAAATTTACAAAAGCGATAGAAAAAAGGGTTGTTATAAACTCTAACCCATTAAAGGAACATTAACCTTGGTGTTCTATAAATTGATCCCAAAATTTCAATAGTGATATTTATATTTATATTTCTTACATCAATGACATCTCCCACATCCTTAATTGACATGTCTATTCGTGTCATTCATTGTGCTCATGGATCCTTTAGGGAAAAAATTTAGCTAATTTCTTCCTTGGACACACCCAATGCATCTATAATCCCCATGAGTAGGTCATGATTCTTTGAAAACAAATTCACTCAAGTTTTCTTGTTCATGCAATCACACACCTTCCAAGTTCGGGCATCCCCTTCTCTGCTTCAAAAATCCCTTGGGTCATCCATTCCTTGGTAAGGCATCCTCGCACCGAAAGTCCTTGATGGAGTCTCATAGCCGAGGAATCCCTCTGGATTTATCTAATAACATAGCACATATATCTAGAATGAATCATGCAATAAATGAATATGAGAGGGTTCTAGTGTCACCACAATGTCCTAGTGCCGAAGGTCCTAAGCTCCATTGTGTTGTTATTCTGCACTTTGATAATATTGACCTAATATTATTTTCTTTGTAGTCAATCTCATATATTTATGTAGAACATTTCAATAGTTAACCTACATTATAAGAACATGAGTATTATGAGATTAATCATAAAAAAATTAAACTACATTAAGCCACAACTTAAACATAAATTATTTAAACTGATAATTGATACTTATCTATATAGTTACTCTTTTCTTCATTGTCTTTGCAATCACTTAGTGGTTTATTAGACTAAGCAAGCATATAGTGGTGTGTATGATCCATATCTCCATGGAATATTTAGCTATATCTTTATCGAAGAATCTCCCTCATGCTCACATCCCAGTGAGTGTGGGGCATCTGTCACCAAGACAGAATCATCATCTTCCACCAAGGCATATATCATCACAACTACATGACATTTTCCACTAAGGCAGACATCATCAACACTCCAATAACATTTTCCACCAAGAAAAATATCATCAAAACTCTAACATCTTCCACCCAAGCAGAAATCATCACAACTCCAATAACATCTACCACTAAATTAGACATCATCACAACTCTATCAACTACCACCTAGGTAGACATCATCACAACTCCAATAGGATCTGCCACCAAGGCAGACATACCGACAAGAACTACTCTATACATTCTTTTCGTATAGATCCATCCTCAAGTCTAACTCACTGAGTATTTTCACCACCAAGTGTAGCACGAAGTGGAAAATATATTGCTCCACATAGTTTTTTTCATACAACTCCAAATAATTTCCCTATAGCTCACATCCGAGTGAGTGCAACAATATTTCTTCTCCCACCAGCTATTCACCCCTCCAGGCCTAGGAAGCTCCCATTATGGGAAACGTATTATTGGTTGCATGGTGTCGACATTGATGTCAACCATGGATTTAGCTAGCTTGCCTTTGATGCTAATAAGCTAGATGAGCTTACGCATGATGGTTTATTCTATGTTTGATGAGTGCTAGTAATGATACAAAGGTGCTTGAAGTTGTCAAAGAGTAGTGGTTATAGGTTTGGCTAAAGGATATTTTGGTTTTCCCCAAAACAAAGGAAAATTGTTGTTAATGGTAGAGATATGTGCATTTTCAATATCAATCACCCAGATATCCAAAGGAAATGAGGATCTGTAGCTCAAATTAAGGATGGAAAACTGATGTCCCTGCCTATAGGTGAATAAAATGAAAACCACGATCTTCTATAGTTGAATTTGCACATGGTTTTGAAGCAATGAGTTGTGGAACATTCTAGTTGTACCTCTAGAGAATTGATTTCATCTTGATGTGAAGTGGGTCGTGGTTAATGCAACATGAATAGAGTCCAAATTAGTGTGTTTGGAAAATATAAGTGTGCTACATTATGGATTATGATCATTGCAAATGATCATGGTTAATCGAATTGACATTGTCACCAAGAGAGTGGAATGAAATAATTGTGCATTGATATGGCACTCAATTTTCTAATCTAGTCTGAATTGATCATAGGGGAGTTAATTTTATATTTTCCATGTCAATATCGATGTGAGATTAGATATAATTTGGTTCAATATTGTGTGAATATTGACCAATGTGATTGTTGAGGGTCATAATTGGATATGTATTCAAAGTGTTAGTGCCTAAAGTGTGAGACAAATGTGTAGTTGTTAATGAATGGAAACTTGATTTTGGTCAATAGATAGGGGTGTGATGGAAGAGTATTGGAGTTTGATTGCTGTGTGTTGGATGGAATTGCATTTAGAAGAGTGATTTCTAGTTTGGTTTAGTGTGACAGTTTGCAGAGGTTGGTTGAGAAAGATCATATACATATGGACAGAGGAATGATATTCTATGTGTTTGGTAGAGATAGAGCATTGTGTTTCAGGTTATGACTGATGGTAGTCTGAAGAAGCATGTTATGTATTCAAACGTGTATATCTATAGCAGATTAGTCAAGCATTGAGATTTTTTAGAGCACTGGATGAACCAGATATTAAATCATGAGAGATATGAAATAAAATCATATACACCTTAGCGATAAACAAGTATTGTTGTTGCTAGTGAGATCAAAGTTAAGTGACAATGCATATAGTTGTTGGAACTAGAGTATGGTGTAGTGTGTTTTATTATGTAAGTTATCCTTGTTGACCTCAAATTGGTGACACGACATTATTGAAGCTAAACTTATACATATATGTATGCTTCTGCACACACTTGTAGTGGAGTATTCTTGTCGTCAATGTATATGTTGGGAATACTTGTTGTCACTATTGATGTTAGTTGTAGAAATGGCTTGTATTGATGTTGAGTATAATAATGTTTCTAGGATTTAGCAGCATTAATGTATTGGGTAGATCTATTTGAAGAGTCATAGTTTGTTATTAAAGTTAGAGTATGTGTGAGTATGTTGATGATAGAAGTGGATGGCATGTTATATGTTGTTTTCTATGATATAGTGAGAGTGTAAGTATAATTGAGTGTGAGTCGAAGGGACGTTAGGGCTTGAATATTGTTCAGTGACCATACTTTGTGTGAGATGATGTATTGATTTAGGTTGAGAGTATATTTGTATGTTATTGGTCAGAATTTTGTTGTGTGTCAGAAAGTATTTCTACTAGGGTTTGTTGAGACGTTGTTAGGGTTTAATGAGATGTGTTGAAGAGATGGTTAATTGTGTTGTAAAGAGATTGTATTCATTTGATAGAAAGTCTATGTGGGACGAGTGTGAAAATTGATGAAATGAGGAAGACAATTGTTTGAGCAAATATTGGTGGGACTAGTCCAAAAATGTATGAAATGTGTTCCAAAAGGGTTTGAAGATTGGGTCCTTCAGTGTGGCAAGTGGTTGCTTACTCAGGGGAGTGGTGGATTCCTTAAGGGTGGTGGCCTGAGAAACTATTGGAGGTAGGGACCTCCATTAGGTTGGAGCTTGCGTAAGGTTGGGGCATGCATAGTTGTGGAAGTAGTGGCTTCCATCAAGTAGGTTTCTGGAGCAAGTGGTTGCTTGCGAGCATTGCAAGTTGAGGCTTGCACATTGGTGGTGGCTAGTGTATGATGTAAAAAAGAATTTTGAATAATAATAAGAATATGAAAAGTAGTTGGAGGTTTATCTCTTGAAAAGGTTTCATCCTAACTTCTAGTGTCTCTATATGTTTGATGATGATTCATGTAATTTGATTTCTTATGTTCTACTCATGAGTATTGTTGTTTTTTTGTTTATGCATGTGGTACTTGGTGATCATATATGTTTTGTTGATTAATCAATGTTTCAGTAACTTTAAGAAAAGGAAAAAAATGGTGATTATGATCCACACTACAAAATATTGATTCACCCACCCCCTCTCAGTATTGTTGAGCTACCAACAATTGGTATCAGAGCGGGTGTCTTCAGGTGCAACTTGACTAGTGGAAGGAAAATCTGGTAAGGTTTTTTTTTTTTTTGGATCATCAAGGTGTTTCTCTTCTCAGTGCTTAGAACTATTGGATATGGAGAGGAAATTTTAAATCTAAGTTATTAGCTTATGGATCTGATGTTTTGAATATGGTGCGGTGGTAAATATCCCCTCTCAATGAAGGTGCAACAACTAAATGTTCATGCCAAATTTATGATATATGTCAATCTGATAATGTAGATATTGAGAAGATAATGGATCTTAAATATGAATATGACTTATGGGATAGATTGCAAGTTCTGTATGGAGGAGACAGTAGTAGTAGAAATGAAGAGAAGAAGTTAGAACAAAAGAAAAAATAAGAAGGCCTCTGAGAAGGAAGAATCTCATCCTAATGAAGTCATATGATATAAGTAGATATTTGTGACCACCGACATATTCCATTTGTACCCCAAACACTATTTCCTTTCAGTTTCCTATTTTCTAGCACACTTTCTATTTTTAGTAGTTTTTTGGGTGGTCCTGAACTTCTAAAGCCATTTTGAGGCCCTAAACGATCTTTTTTCGGGAAACGAAAAAAGGGAGCCAATTGTTTCCATTTGCAGTAAACAAATGTTTTCCTCAAATAGATCTCTCTAACAAGGTATCATGCATGCCAAATGAAGATCACATGCCAAAGTTACGACCCCGAGAAGTTGATGTTCCAACTAACCCCATTGAGGCCCACAAACTTTTGGTTCTTCATATACTAGAGTTAGATTTTTGGATTTTGAGGGTTTCTCATTATTTGTTCATGATAAAAAGGCCTTAGAGCCTCATTGTAACTTAGTTTAGAAGGCATATAGTTGTCACATCTCTTCTCAGAGATAAGTTATCATCGCCCAAGCTATTTTGTTTATTTTTTTCATGTAAATTGTTTTTAGTAGTTGCTATTTATTAATTAAGTTTTGTTTCACTGTATATCTATGTTTTTATTTAAAAATATATTTTATTTTGTTCCTTCATAGATATAGATCAGTGGTATCAAAGGATTTTTCCCTTTTTCAGTTTTTCTGTGCATGTCCCCATTGAGGTTGAGGTATGAGGAGTTGGGACTTGAACTGGTTGAACCCTTACAAGACTGGCCTTATCAACCCCAATGGCCTCCCATGGTGGAAGAAAATAAATACAAGGAAGCAAGAGATCCTTTCAAAATATTGTTTAAAGAGGCCCTTGAGTGATAAAGGAACAAGATGATGGAAAATGTTTTCCAAATCCTTCGGTGGATATCAGCAGGCGAAGCATCATCCAACAGTCACTTCAGAAGCACCACCCCCTTTAAAGTACAAGTTAAAGTTGACATTCCTATATTTGAATGTAAGATAGATGCAAATCCCCTATATATATGGTTAAATTTGTTAGAAGGATATTTTTTGGTCCACAATTTTTCTATAGTGAAAATATTACTTTTGCACTCCTCAAAGCCGCCCCCCATGTCAAGGACTAGTGGGAAACTTACTATGAGAAGAGGGACAAGGAGGAACCCTCACTATTTTTAGTTGCACCCTCTTGGAATTCCTCCCAATATGTCATCAAGGAACAATATTACCATGCTAGGAGATATGAAGATAAGTACATAAAGTGGACAGCACTATGACAACAAAGGGAAGAAGACATGTCTAAGTTCACAAACATCTTCCATACCCTACACACAAATTTTGGAATCAAGGATTCTGAATGGCATCTGATATTCAAGTAACATGGTTTTCTGCACAAATAAATCCAGGCATGAATGGAGTTCCTATATATCTCCTCACTTGGAACATTGTACTAATACGTTATGAGGATTGAGCAAAATTTTAAATAGAAGAAGTGATAATTTGGATCTATGAATCCAAAGAAGGGAAAAGGCACCTCCAAACCACAAAACAAAGGACAAAGCCAACGTGGAACAAACTAGGATGACCCATTGAAGCCACAATAAAATAATAGCACCATGAAGACAAAGGACACCAGAAAGTGGTGTGAGTTCCATAAGAGCCCTACCCACAACACAAATGAGTCTTGTGCCAAGTAGTCACTAGTGGTCGAGCTAAAAGCTTCAACGTTAGATGCATGTTATGAATCTGAGTTAGAAGCCAATAAGGGGAATGCAAATTAAAAGAATATTATTGATGTAGAACCTAGTTCCGCCATTTCCACCATAGAGTTCCAAAAGATTGAGCCTGAGGATTTAGAGGAGGGGGAGTGTCTCTTCCACTCACAAATGTGGGTGAAGGGTTATCCACTACAGTTAATTATCGACAATGGGAGCCAAAAGAAACTCATCTTAGCAGAGGTCATTAAGAAGTTTGGCCCATCGACCACACCACACCCACAACCATACACCATTGAGTGACTCCACCAAGAACAAGATCTTTGTGTCAGCCAAAAATGTCACCTTTCCTACAACATGAAGCCCTTTACAAATGAGGTACTATGTGATGTTGCTCCCCTTGAAGTCTGTGATGTCTTATTAGGCCAACCATACTTGTTGAGGTGTCATGTTGTGTATGATTCTAGACCTCACATAGTTATTATTACTTTGGGCACAAAACTATACAGGATACCAAAGGTAGCCCCGCTTACCGCCATTTCTTTGATCTTTGCTAAGAAATGCAATAAGATCATCTCCTAGAATGGGAAATTTGTTTTATTTTTTATTCACTCTCAAAGTAAGGGGAAGATCATGGCCACATCCATGGCACCCAAAAGTGTTCCTCTGTGCAACAGAAGCAATTTGATAAGGTCATGGAGGAGTAGAAGAACATCTTCTCCTCAACCACAAGGGTACCCTTGCATTGTTAGGTCAAGCATTCGATTGAACAGACTCCTTGAGCACCTCTACCCAATGGGAAAATATGCCACTTCTCACATCTGGAAAATGAGGAAATCAAGTGGAATATCCAAGAGTTGCTACAGAAAGGGCACATCCAACCAAGTTCCTCACCTTATCTGAGCCCAGTTGTACTCGTACAAATAAAGGATGGGACTTGGAGACTCTGAATTGATTATTAGGCACTAAATAAGATCACCATCAAGAACTGATACTCGATCCCATAGATTAATGACCTCCTACACCAACTCAAGGGGTCCAATTACTTCAAAAATATTGGTTTGAAGTTTGGTTATCACCAAGTTCCAATAGAACCCACAGATGTATGGAAGACAACCTTCAAATCCAAGGAGGGCCTCTTTGAGTGGTTGGTCATGCCCTTTAGGTTGATAAATTCCCATACAACTATTATGAGGTTGATGGATGAAATCTTGTGCCCTTTCAACAACTCGTTCATTGTTGTATATCTAGATGACATCGTCATCTTCAGCAAGAGTTGGGAAGAGCACTTGGGTAGCACACACTATGTGTCAAATTGGAGAAATTATCCTTTGGAATGAACTAGGGCCAATATCTAGGCTACATAATTGATGAGAAAGGCATGCATGTGGATTTGACAAATATCCAATTCATTTGAGATTGGCTAGCTCTGACAACTCTTACAGAGCTTCGTAGCTTTTTGGGCCTTTCCAATTTCTATTAAAGGTTTGTGTTGGGATTCTCTCATATCACTTGGAATTTGAGTCAATTTACCAATGGAAGAGTGAAAGAAACAATTTGTTTGTTTGAGGCAAAACATAAGGCATTTATTGAGCTAAAAAATCACCTTTACTCTACACCAATACTAATGTCGCCAAACCTGCAACAACCATTTGAAACTGAGATAGATGCCTTTGACTCAAGTTATTGGTGCAGTCATCACCTAACAAGGGAATCTAGTGGCCTATCATAGTGAGACACTTTCTAATAGTATTTGGAAATACCCCACTGATGATAAGTAGATGTACTCCATTGTGCAAACTTGTCAGCAATGGAAACATTACATTCTAGGGAAGGAGACAATCATCCACACAGATCACCGACCTCTTTATTTTATGCAGACACAAGGGAAGTTGTAGAATGATTACCATTAGAAATGGTCCACATATATGCAAAAATTCCATTTGAACATTAAATACACGAAGGGAAACACCAATAATGTTGCATATTTCCTTAGTTGGCCCCCTATTGTGGAACTAAATACTATTCTTAACTCTTGCGAGCAAAAGACTTATGGATGGCCAAAACTATACATAAATGATCCAAAATTTTCTAGCACATGCCAGATGATGATGCATGGCAAGAAAGTACAAGATTTATACCTCCAAGATGCATTTTTGTGCTACCTGGGGCACCTTTGTGTTCCTTCAAGTAAGTGTGTGAAGATGATTTGGGAGGCGCACTACAGTCGGGTAGTAAGACACTTTGGTTTGGAGAAAACCGTGGTAGTACTTTTAAAGTATTTTATCCAGGTGGATATTGGTGGCCACCCTCCTATTCCACTTGGACCACTGTCTCTTTCAATTTTTCAGTTTCCTTAATTATAGCATAGTTTACTATTTTTGCTAGTTTTTCGGGTCATGAACTTCCAGCGCCGTTTCAAGGCCCTAAACGACATTTTTAGGGAAAATGGAGAAACCAAAAAGGGCTCAAGTGGGTTTATTGGTTTTTTTTGGACTTCTCTTTGAGATATTAAAAATGAGGTATTATGATATCCAAACAAAGATCGTATGCCAAAGTTACGACCCTGAAAAATTCATGTACCAATTTACCGAAACAGGGCCCACAATTTTGGCACTTCATCTCCTAGGGTTAGGTTTTTGGATGTTTATGGTTTTCCATTGTTTGTCAATAATAATAGGCCTTAGAGCCTCATTGTAACATAGCTCAGAGGCATGTAGTCTCCACATCATTTCTCAGAGATAAGATACCATCGCTCGAGCTAGTTTATTTCCATCTTGTTTGTAAGAATATTTCAATATTCTGATATTAATGAAATGAAGTGTTATTTTTGTTGCATTTATATATTTATGGTTATATCTGTAGTTTTTTTACGTTCATGTTTAATCTCATATCAGTGGTATTAGAGTGGTCTTCTCTTTCTCTATTTTTCTTTGCATCTCCCCAATGCGTTCAAGGTATAAGGAGTTAGGGCTCGTTCTGGTTGAACCTTTGTAAGACCATCCTTTCAAACCCCGACTACCTCCCATGGCAGAAGAAAGGAAGGACGAGGGGGCAGGAGATTCTTTCAAAATATTGCTTGAGAAGGAATCCCTCAAGCAACAGAGGAACGTGATGATAGATAAATTTTCCCAAATCCTTCGACAACTACCCACAGGCAACACATATTCATCCAGTAGCCACTCTAGAGGCACCACTCCTTCTAAGGTACAATTTAACTTTGATATTCCCATATTTGAGGGCCAAATAGATGCATACATCATAGATAAATGTTTGAATCTGTTTGAAGGATATTTTTTAGTTCACGACTTTTCCAATTGGGAAAAAATTACTTTTTCACTTCTTAAAGCTGCCCCACACATCAAGGATTGGTGGGAAACCTATTGTGAAAAAAAGGACAAGAGATAATCCACATTGTTTTCAGCCGCACCCACTTGGAACTATTTCCGATACGTTATCAAGGAATAATATTACCCTGTCAGGAGCTATGAATATAAATACATAAAGTGGACTATGCTATGATAGGGAAGGTACCAAGATGTGTCGGAGTTCACAAATATTTTTTGTACCCTCTGCACTAGGTTGGGTATCAAGGATTCTGAGCGACCTTTGATACTCAAGTACCATGGTTGTATACACAAGTACATCTAGGATAAGAAGGAGTTCCTGGACATCACCTTGCTTGGCATGACATATCGATACGCTGTCAATATTGAGCATAAGTTTAAATAGAAGAATCAATACTTTGGATCTATGTATCTGAAGCAAGGAAAAGGTGCCCCCAAACCATAGAGGAAAGGCCAAAGCCAAGGCAGGATGATCCAGAACAACCCGTCAAATATGTAGGAAAATAAAAACACCATGAAGACAAATAAGGACATGGGAAAATGGTGTGAGTTCGATAAAAGCTCCACTCACAGCACAAATGAGTGTCGGGCCAAGCAGTCACTGGTGGCCAAGCTGGAGGCTTCTGAATCAGACACATGTTCTGATTCTGAGTCAGAACCTAACAAGGGGAATGATAAAGGGAAGAAGATCATGATGTAGAGCCTAGTGCCACCATGGCCACTACCAAAATCCAGAAGAATGAGCCTGAAATATAGAGGACGGGGAACACCTCTTCCACACACAGATATGGGTGAAAGGTTCTCCGTTGCAGTTTATTGCCAACATCGAGATCCAAAAGAACCTCATTTCAGTAGAGGTCATGAAGTGGTTTGGCCTACTGATGACAACACATCCACAACCATACACCATTGAGTGGCTTCACCAAGGACAAGATCTTTGCGTCAGCCAACAGTGCTGCCTTCCCTACAACATCAAGCCCTTCAAGGATGAGGTACTGTGTGATGTTTCTCCTCTTGAAGTTTGTGATGTATTATTAGGACAACCATACTTGTGGAAGCGACATGTTGTATATGAGTCTAGACCTCCTTCTATGAATATTACTTTGGGCAATAAGTTGTATAGGAGACTGAAGGTAGCCCTGCCTACCACCATCTCTTTGATCACTGCAAAGCAATGCAGTAAGATCATTTCCTAGACCGAGAATTTTTTTTCTTTATGATTCACCCTCAGCACAAGAAAAATGTTATTTGAATAGCTTCCATACATGTATCCTCTAAATAGCAGCAGTAGATGGACAAGATTGTGGAGGAGTATAGGGACATTTCCGCCTCACTTACAGGGGTACCTCTATACTGTCAAGTTAAGCACTCCATCAATATGACCCAGGGTGCACCGCTACCCAATGGATTGATATATTGATGCTTTATTATGGAGAATTATGAGATCAAGAGGTAGATTCAGGAATTTTTGCAGAAAGGGCACATCAGGCCAATCT
The DNA here is from genome assembly GCA_000404065.3 of Pinus taeda. Taxonomy (NCBI): domain Eukaryota; kingdom Viridiplantae; phylum Streptophyta; class Pinopsida; order Pinales; family Pinaceae; genus Pinus; species Pinus taeda. Next base: position 170,275 of record APFE031140903.1, read on the forward strand.
CATCATCCTGTGGGAGACCAATTGGAATGGTACAGAAGAGGATGAGACCTAGAGACTCTGTATTGAATATCGAGCATTGAACAAGATCACTATCTAGAATAGGTACCTAATCCCACAGATGGATGAACTTTTGGACCAGTTCAAGGGGGCCAAATATTTCAACAAGATTTACTTAAAGTCTGGTTATCACCAGGTGGCTATTGAACCCTCCGATGTGTGGTAGATTGCCTTCAAATTCAAGTAGGGCCTTTTTGAATGGTTGAACATGCCTTTCAGGTTGACGAATGCCCACACAACCTTCATGAAATTTATGGATGACATCTTGTGACCCTTCACCAATGCATTCATGGTGGTGTATTTAGATGAAATCTTGATCTTCAACCAGAGTTGGGAAGAGCACCTCTACCATATTCGACAAGTCCTTCAAACCATGTGACAACACAAGTTGTGTGCCAATTTGGAGAAATGCACTTTTGACATGACCCAGGTTCAATATCTAGGGTACATCATCAATGAGAATGGTGTGCACTTGGACCCAGCCAAGATACAAGTCATTCAGGATTGGCTAGCCCCAACCACTCTAACAGAACTCTGCAACTTTCTGGGTCTTTCTAATTGCTATAGCAGGTTTGTGTTGGGGTTCTCTCATATCACTTGGCCTTTAAGTCAAGTCACCAAGGGCATAGCAAAAGCAAAGGTTTTTTGGTCCAAAATCCAACAGATTGCGTTTTTTGAGTTGAAGCATCTCCTTTGCTTTGCACCACTGCTCACATAACTAGATCTACAACAACCATTTGAGATTGAGACAGATTCCTTTGACTTTTCTATTAGTGCAACTCTTACTTAACAGGAGACACTTTTAGATACAGTCCGAAATTATCCCACTTACGACAAATAAATATATTCCATTGTGCAGGCATGTATTCAATGGAAGAATTATATTCTGGGGAAGGAAATGGTCATCCACACAAACCACTGACCCCTGCAGTTCATACAGACACAAGGGAAGTTGTAGAACGATCCCCATAAAAAATGGTCCACATACCTGCATCAATTCCATTTGAACATTAATTACAAGAAAGGAAACACCAATAATGTTGCAAAATATCTTAGCTTACCATTAGTCATGGCACTGATCATTGTGCTCGACCCCTGTGGGCATGAGACTTCAATGTGGCCACATCTTTACAAGAGAGATCTAAAATTCGACAGCACATACTAGACACTTTTGGAAGGTAAGAAAATTCCAAAATTTCACCTCCAAGATGCACTGTTATGCCACCAAGGAAAAATTTGTGTTCCTTCAATCGAGCATGCCAAGATGATTTGGGAGGTGTACTATAATGGTAGTATTGTAGAAGTATTTTTATTAGCCGAACCTTCGTCGGGATGTTGGTAGGTACAATAAATCATGCACTGCCTGCACCATTGCCAAACCAACCATCAAGAAGCAAGGCCTATATACTCCTCTACCTACTCCTAGTTGACCTTGGGAATCCATCTCCATGGATTACATGTCGGGCCTTCCTTATACTAAGCATGGAAATGACTGTGTTTTTGTGGTCGTCGACAAATTCCCTAAGATGGAAATTATGGTAGCCTGCAAGAAGAGTATCACAGCAAAGGCCACTGTTAAGCTCTTCTTTGACTGAGTGTGGGTACACTTTGGGATCCCATAGTCCATTATCTCTGATCGAGACAATAGATTCCTAAGTGCATTTTGGTCAAGTCTCTGGTCGATTCTGGATACCAAACTCACTAAGTCCATGACTTTCCATCCCCAAACTGATGGCCCAAAAGAAGTAATCAACAGGATAATCATACATATTCTATGCATGTAAAAATTGAAGCATCCATTCGCATTGGATGAAAGCCTCCCCTATGTCTAGCAAAACTACAATAGAGCTCTCCACATCTTAATGGGCAACAACCCCTTTCAAGTAGGGTTGGGATTTCAGCCATTATGTCAGATTGATGTGGTCATACCATTTGCAGCTATTCTTCGGCTCATGTCCAATCTGAAGCCGACAAGGCTAACAAATTCATTGAGTGCATTCAACACATCCGACAATAGGTCCATGATATATTCAATAGAACCAATGCTAAGTACAATAAATGCCATGATCAACATCTGGTGTTGCACAAGTTCAAGGTGGGTGACAAAATTTGGCTACATTTGTAGAAGGAGTGCCTCGTTGGACCCCATCACAAGCTTCACCCACTCTGATATCGGTCATACACCATCACCAAGGATATAGGTGACAATGCCTTCGAGCTCATCATTCCATCATTCCCTGGTCTACACCTAGTGTTCAATGTAGACCACCTTCAACCATGCTTTCCACCATTGTTAGACACATCCAACATTGTAGAACAACTCACACCAATAGAGATAAACCCAAACTGCATGGAATGGGCTACAATTGATTGAATCATGGACACACATATCAAGAACACTTGCCAGCAGAAGATCCAACTGTATCAGGTTGTCAAAGCTGGCCAACTCCTGCAGCAAGGCAAGTAGCTCACCAGGGACCAAGTTTAGCAAAAGTTTACCCATCTCATGGAGGCACTCAACACAATGAGGACCATTGCTTCCTAAGGGGGGAGGACTTATCTAGGTGTATGTTGGTGGCCACCCTCCTATTCCACTTGGACCCCCAACACTATCTCTTTCAGTTTTTCAGTTTCCTTAATTTAGCACAATTTACTATTTTTGGCAGTTTTTCAACTCCTAAACTTCTGAAGCCGTTTTGAGGCCCTAAAAGACATTTTTAGGGAAAATAGAGAGATTTAAAAATACCCAAATGGTTATGCTAGTTTTTTTTAGCCTCCTCTTTGAGATATTTGAAATGAGGTATTATGATAGCCAAACGGAGATCGTATGCCAAAGTTACAACCCCGGGAAATTGATGTACCAATTTACCCAAATGGGGCCCACAATGTTAGCACTTCATCTCCTAGGGTTAGGTTTTTGTATTTTTATGGTTTTCCATTATTTCTCAATAATAAATAAGCCTTAGAGCCTCATTGTAACATAGTTCAGAGGCACGTAGCCACCACAACTCTTCTTAGAGATAAGCTATCATCGCCCGAGCTAGTTTATTTCCATTCTGTTTGTAATCATATTTCAGTATTCTGATATTAATGAAATGAAGTTTTGTTTCTGCATGATTTCTGTATTTATGATTATATCTGTAATTTGTTTTGTTCCTGTTTAAGTTCATATTAGTATTTCTATCAGCCAAAACTATGAGAAGATGTTGGAAAATATATCAGATCCTGCATTGGTTGTTCCATCACCAAGTCAACCATTAAGAAGCAAGGCTTGTACGCTACTCTACCTACTCCTAGCCAGCCTTGGGAATCCATCTCCATGGCCTATATGTCTAGCCTTCCTTCTACCAATCATGGAAATGACTATGTAGTCATGGTTGTTGATTATTTCCTAGGACACTACCAAACTCTTCTTCGAACAAGTGTGGGTACATTTTAGGATTCCAAAGACCATTATATCATATAAATATTACATGTTCCTAAGAACATTCTGGTAGATCCTCTGGTTGTTTTTGGACACTAAACTCACCAATTCGACTGCATTCCATCTTTATAGTGATGGTCAGACAAAGGTTGTCAACAGGATGATAGTGCACATACTACGCATGTACAATTCTAAGAATCCATGAACTTGGGATGAGAGTCTTCCCTATGTGCAGCATAGTTATAACATATCTCTCCATAGCTTGACTAGACATAACCCATTTTAAGTTGGCCTAGGATTTCAACCATTGTGTCCCATTGATGTTGTAATGCCTCTTGTGACTACAAAGGAAGAATCTACACATGTTCAGACCAAAGTTGATAAATCCACCAGGTTTATTGAATGCGTCCAACACATCCACCAACAAGTTCATGATATATTGGATAAATCCAATGCAAAGTACAAAAAACATTGGGTTCCACATAATTTTCAAGTGGGCAAAAAATTTTGGTTGCATTTGCAGAAGGAACGCCTTATCAAAGTCCATCAGAAGCTTCAACCACTTCGATATGGGCCTTACACCATCACCAAGGCTATTGGTGACAATGATTTTGAGCTAAGTCCTCCCCTATTCCTTGGCCTACACCTAGTATTCAAAGTGGACCACCTTCAACCATACTTTCCACCATTGTTGGGCACATCAGACATTGTTAAATAATGAATCCATACAGGTGAGGATAGTTTTAAATAGAGGAGGAATGACCTGTTATAAAGTTTTATGAACCCAACGTTTCGGACTACCAAGTGAGTCCATCATCATGGGATGCGACAATAGATATTCTAGAGACATTCATGATGTATCCATGAGCTATATTTTAAGTTATATATATAGGTTATGAAGGAGTTAATCTAAGAAATTAGGTTGACCAATCTCCACTTAGTTTGTTAATATTCAGATTTATTTATTTATTTACTTTTATTTAATTAATTTGTCTACTTAAATTAATTAATTTGTTTAATTAATCAATTTAGTTTGTTTAATTAAAATTAATTAATAAATTAATATTTGTTTGAGTAATTAATAATTAAAACAAAATAACCATAATTTGTTTTACTAATTAACTAACTAGTTAATTAATTCCTTATAAATTTCTATATGATTCTATTGTTTATTACTAACTGTTTTAATACGAGTTAATACGACATATGATTAATTTAAATAAAAGTGTTCCATAATTAAACAATTAATTAGTTAAGTAAACAAATTAATTAATTTAAGTAAACAAATAATAAAAAAAAATAAATAAATAAATATGAATATTAACAACTAAGTGGAGTTGGCCAACCTAAGTTTCTTAGATTAATCCTTCATAACATAATATATAAAATATATAATATATAATATATATATAAATATATATATATATATAACCTGAAATATAGCTCATGGATACATCATGAATATCTCTAGAATATCTATTGTCGCATCCCCTAATGATGGACTCACTTGGTAGTCCGAAACATTGGGTTCATAAAACTCTATAACAGGTCATTCCTCCTCTATTTAAAACATCAGACATTACTAAGCAGATAACACCAATAGAGCTCAACCTGGATTGCACTGAATAGGCCAAAACTGATCAAATCATGGACATACAAATTAATAACACTCACCAACAAAGGATCCAACTATATCGGGTTGTCAAAGTCAGCTGGTTCCTGCACCAAGGCAAGTGGCTCACCAAGGACCAAGTTTAGTAGAAGTTTCCCCATCTCATGGAATAACTCAATGCAACGGGGCTACTGCTTATTAAGGGGGGAGGACTGATCTAGGTGGATATTGGTGGCCACCTTCCTACTCCACTTGGACCCTTAGCGCTATTTCCTTTTAATTTACTATTTTCTAGCATACTTTCTATTTTGAGAAGTTTTTCAGGTTCTGAATTTATGGAGCCGTTTTGAAGCCCTAAATGGAAGTTTTTGGGGAAACGAGAAAATGAAGGCCAAAATTTGGCTATTTATGGTAAAAAAAATTATCCTCAGATATATATATTTCTAATGAGGCATCATGTGTGCCAAATGGAGATCGTATACCAAAGTTACGACCTCGAGAAGTTGATGTTCCAACTAACCCCATCGGGGCCCACACACATTTAGTGCTTCATCTCTTAGGGTTAGGTTTTTGGATGTTTAGGGTTTCTCATTATTTATTCATTAAAAGAAGGCCTCATAGCCTCATTATAACTTAGTTCATAAGGCATATAGCGATCACATCTCTTCTCAGAGATAAGCTATTATCGCTTGAGATATTTTGTTTCTTTTCTACATGTAAAAAGTTTTCAACAATTGCTATTTATTAATTGAAGTTATGTTTCACTGTATCTTATTTTATTTTTTAATATATTGCATTTAATTCCTTCACAAATATATATCACCAACCCCCTAGTGTGAGTTCAATAGATTTTCAAGTGAAGAAATAAATAATTCATGGACTGAATGTATTGTACAAAGGAAGATCTTAAGGTAAATATGTTGATGAGTTATTTCTGAGTTATGCATTAGATAATTCTAACGGTAGCCATTCAATTCTTATTAGTCAAGATGATGATGTATTGGTTCTTAAAGTTGAACTTGAGTTATCCATGATTGTAATTGATAGGTTAATTGTTGAATTAAGTAGGCTAAAAACTATGTGCAGACACCAAGAAAAGTTGTTGCATATATTTTATGCCAAGGAGGATGATATGAAAGAAGAAATTATTAGATTGAAGACCCAATTAGAAGAGGATAAAATAGTTGAGGATGTCATGATTAGCCTTCTAAAAGAAAAGGAGGGTTGAATTGAAAAGCTTAAGGCTACGATTGTCTCCATGAGAAAGCAACTTGAACAGAAAGACAATAAGCTCAATATGGATAAGAGTACAAAGGTTTTGAAGAAAACCTTGAGTAGCCAAATATCTCCCCTGATCAAATTTGGTCTAGCGTTTCATAAGGGAGAGTCTAGAAACTAAAAGGCATGTAATAGATAATAATAGAAATAAGAGTAGCAAAAGAGGTAACAAGCAGCAAAATCAGTAGCCAAGTAATGGAGCAGGGAGAAGACCTACATCAACAAGACCACTCGTTGCAAGAGAAGAACATGGAATATTTGCAAGATTTCAAAGAATAAATGGAAATTGTTTTCCCCCTTGATGCATGATGTTGAGTCTTACATCCATCACAACTATGGACATGTTACATCCAACTGTAGGACTAGATTTTTTAGACCTATTCAACAGAGTAAGCAACAATATGGGCATCCAAGGAGAGAAGCAACCTTCAAGTATACAAATGAATTTTCTAGTTATTATTTCTCATGTAACTTGTTGGGCCACATGGCAGTTGATTTCAGATCTCACACATGGAGTAGAGGTATGACCAATATAAAGAAAATATATGACTTGGTGAGCAAACGATATGATCCTCTAGCTTCACATCTTTCTCATGTGAGATGCTAAACTTGTGACAACCTTGATCACATGGTTGGAGATTGCAAGTTGTTCAATTTATCAAGGTGGATTAGGAAAAAGGAGTAGATGTTCTAAAGTAGGCCTAGTATAAATTTATGAGAGAATGTGCATGCCAAGAAGAAACCTATTAAAATGTGGAAGAAGGAGCAGTAGTAAGTGAAGTATGAGAAGCTATTCTCCACTACATTCCATTGTTAACTAGTGTATGTTTAGATAAGACTACATAAGTGCAAAGTGAGAACTGCATGGTCTTAGGGGGAATGCATGGTAGCAAAGAAGACACGAGTACAAGTTGTAGCAGTAACATGGTATGGCCAAGAGCCTAAAAGCTAGATCAGGTCCACAAGATCAACAAGAAGGTTTGAAGGTACATGAGCTTAGGGAAAAGTTTGCATGCAATTAGGATTTTAAGGGTTATATCCCTCTTTCATATTGCTCTCACTCATTCCTTTATAGTGTATTCATATGTTCTTTCCTTAAGTAGAAGAGAAGGTAGTTTTCATCCATATGTATGTATTTGTCTATCCTTGGAAAATTGGTTGAATAAGTGCTTATATCAACTATGCAGAAAAGAGAACCACTTGGTTTAGCCATGTGTATGGGAGTGAGTCCATTTTTTGGCATTATTATCAGTGATTTTTTTATTTCAGCCATGTGTACACCCTTGAGTGTAATATATATCCTTGTACTAAAGTTTCTTTCATATGATTGGGTCTATTGTTTGGGCAACACTTGTCTTAGGAATGCATATGTGAGAATGCCATTTGTTGAAATAATTCAATTGTATAAGACTACTATGTGCCTTTGGGTGTCATTGATGTGACCCTATATTTCATTGATTAGGCCATGTACAATCATCATAAATCTTGTGCTTTCATGTTCATCTTAGTCATGGCTTGTTGTGAAGCCTATGATGTTTGTGTAGTCTCTTGCATATGGCAAGGATACATGTATAACAACAACAGATTCATGTGTTAAGCAGCCATGATAGTTGATTGCATACCTAATACATGTTCAGTGGGAGCATGTTTAGCAGGAGGAAGGTCATTGTGTTGGCATAGTTGCATTGCTGTCACATTTTTGTAGATGCCATGAGATTGAGTGACCGTTTTGGTCGATTTTTAATGATTATTTTGTAGGAATGTTGTAGTTGATCATGTTTCATTAGAAAAAAATTAGTATGAGCATAGTATAGTGTCAAAATGGTCATTCAATGAGATTTGGTCACCCTTTTCCGCTGATGTCAAAAGGGAGATTGAGACAACCACCGATGTAGAGTTAGACATCCATCAATGGAGAGTGAGACTAGCTAGCTAGAGGTGATTACAAATCAATAAATAAGTTTGTATTGGTGGTGTGGATGTAGGTTTGCACCAATGCCAAAGGCGGGTATTGTTGGCAGAATAGTGTTGGCATTGATGTCAACCATGGAGTCAACCAACTTGGCACTGATGTCAATAAGCTATATGAGCTTATGCATGATGGTTTATTCTATGTTAGATGAGTGCTATGAGTGCTACAGAGGTACTTAAATATATTGAAGAGCAGTGGTTGCATATTTGGTTGAAGGCTTTTTTGGTTTTCCTCAAAATAAAGGACAAACATTGCTAATGGTCTACATATCAATGTTTGAAATATTAATCGCCTAGATTTCGAATGAAAAATGGGCATATGTAGACTGGATTAAGGATGAAAACTAGAGTTCATACATATAGGTCAAGAAAATGAAGAACATGATATTTTATATTTTTATTTTCCCATGGTTTCAAAGCAATGAGTTATGGAATGTTCTGGTCATACCTCTAGTGAATTGATCTAGTCATAATGTGATGTAGATCATGGTTAATGCAACATGGATGTGGTCCAATTAGTTTTTTTGGAAACTATTTAAGTGTGCTACATTATGGATTGTGATCAATGTGAATGATCATGGTTAATCGACTTGTTTTGGTCATCAGGAGAGTGGAATGCAATAACTTTGAATTAATCTAGTTCTTAATTGTTTGATGTAGTTTGAATTTATCATAGGGGAGTTATTTTTTAATTTCTATGTTAAGATCAATCTGAGTTTGTATACGATTTGGGTCAATATTGCATGATTATTGACTAGTGTGATTGTTGCGGCCATAATGACATATGTATTCAAAGTGCAAGTGCCTAAAGTGTGAATAAAATGCGTAGTTTTTGATGAATGGCAGCTTTCTTTTGGTCAATAAATAGGGGTGAGATTTAATAATATTGGAATTTTATTGTTGAGAGTTAGATGGTAGTGCATTTAGAAGAGTGATCATTGGTGTGATCTAGTGTGACAGTGTGCAGAGGTCGATTGAGGAAGATTGTCTAGGTATGGACAGAGGTATGGAATTTTGTGTGTTTGGAAGAGGTAGAGCATTATGTTCCAGGTTGTGATCGATCATAGTTTGAAGCAACATGATATGTATTCAATTGTGATAACATGTAGCAAATCGGATGGGCACTAATATTTTTTAGAGAAATGGATCAACCAAAGATTAAAACATGAGTGATCTGTAAGATAATCATATACACCTAAGAAATAAACAAGAGTTGTTGTTTCATGTGTGATCAGAGTTAAGTGACAATGCGTATAATTGTTGGAGATAAAGTATGATTATGTGTGTTTTACCATGTAATTTATCCTTGGATTGACCTCGGATTGGTGACAAGACATTATTGTAGCTAAACATATACATATATGTATAATTATGTAGACATTCCTAGTAGAGTATCTTTTTTTCAATATATATGTTAGTCATACTTGTTGTCACTATTGATGCTAGTTGTAGAGAGGGCATGTATTGATCTTGAGTATAAGAATTTTCTAGGCTTTGGTAGCATTAACATATTAGGTAGATCTATTTCAAGAGTCATAGTTTCTTAGTAAGGTTAGAGTATGTTTAAGTTTATTACTACTATACGTGGATGGCTTGGTTATATGTTATTGTTTATGATACGGTGAGAGTGTGAGTATCATTGAGTGTGAGTTATAGGTCAATTAGGGTTTGATTGTTGTTTATTGAGCATATATTGTGTGAGCTAATGTATTAATTAAGATTGAGAGTGAAATTGTTTGTTGCTAGTCAGAATGTTGATGAGTGTGATAAAGGATTGTTGCTAAGGTTTGATGAGATGTGTTGAAGAGTTGGTTGATTGTGTTGCAGAAATTCTTGAGTTTATCTATTCAATTGAGCATATATTTTATGTGGGTCTAGTGTGAAAATTGATGAAATGAGGCCTATAGTTGATTAAGTAGAGATTGGTGGGTCCATTCTAAAAATGTATGAAATGTGGTCCACAAGAGTTTGAAGATTGGGACCTTCAGTGTGGCAAGTGTCGGCTTGCTCAGGGAGTGTTGGCTTCCTTCAAGTGGTGTTCTGAGAAGTTATTGGAGGTAGTGGCCTCCAACAAGTTGGGCCTTGCATCAGGTTGGAGCCTGCATACTTGTGGAAGTAGTGGCTTCCATTAGGTAATGGCCTGGAGCGAGTAGTTTCTCATGTGCATCACAATTCAGGGCTTGCACAATGGTTTTGGCCAATGTATGATGTAAATATTTTTAATAATAATAATAATAATAAGCAGAAAAGAGGTTAGAGGTTTTTATTTTCAAAGGGTTTCTTCCTAACTTGTGGTGTTTCTATGTGTTTGATAGTGATTCATGTACTGTGATGTCTTATGTGTTACACATGGGTATTGCTTATTTTATGTTTGTTTATGCATGTGGTACTTTTTTGATCATATATGTGTTGTTGATTAAGTATTGGCTCAATAATTATAAGAAAAGGAAAAAATTAGTGATTGATGATCCACATTACATAATGCTGATTCACCCCCTCTCAATATTGTTAAGATACCAACATCTCCCTGTCCAAGGGTTTTGTTTCATGGATTCCCATTAGTGACTCATCCTTACAGGCCCAGGAAACCCCCATTCAGAGCAGTCTGCATATCTGAAGGTTTTCATGTATGTCCCCCACGAGTCACTCACCCTTCTGGACCTACAAAACCCCCATTCTAAGAAGTCTACTTGCCCAAAGGCTTTCCTACATAGGGTGATCATTAGAGTCTTACGAACAAATACTGATATAGAATGCTTTAATGTAATGTGCATGGATTTTTATGGGAAATTAATGCTTTTGCATGCTCCATTGCACTACTCATGTAGTCTTATAGTCAAGGTACCAGTTATGACTTGCTCCCATGAGATAAAAAAAGTCCCACAAGCACAATTCCATCATGATAGTCTTCTTCTTGAGCTCCAAGCTCCATTATTACACCTGTGTCACAACATTTAATTTCCATGAGATACACTCAAAAAATTCATATCAAAAATTTTAATTTCCCAACTTTGCTTCATTCAAAAGTCAAATCTAATAGACATGATGCTTGCAATTATGTTGTTGGGTTTCTTTTTAAGTGGTGTTAAAATTTCATGGTGGCTTTGATCTCACACCCCATTTCAACACTCTTCCTACAATCTGATCCTTCAATCATCCAACAATTTTCAGTGCTTATATGTATGCAATATCATTATTGCAAAAAATTCACAATAGCCTGAAGTGACCTCAAAATTATTACATTTATAAAAAATATATCACTCCAACTAAATTCAATAAATTGAAATGACACTGTTATTGCCCTGTACATATGCATCACATTTAATTCAAGCATTTCATAATGCAATTAAACATTTATTCCAATAGAACAATGAGTCTGAAATGAGAAATACATACTTCTAAGTTCATGAGCAGTTTAGTTCTCCATTTCTCTTAACTTTCATTATGAAAGTGCTAATGGTGTTGGATGTCGCCAACATTGTGTTAGGATATTCTGACACATAGGAAATAGTTAAGTATAACTTGGTCTAGTGTAGAGTTAGGTAAAGTGTTATTCTTTACTATGTACTTTTGTAACTTACAATCTGATAGTCACAATATGTTCTAGACATGAAGTGATCCAACTGTTCATTCCCTCCTCGATATTACCGAGCTTGATCCATGGATTAACACCCTATTGGTCCATGATCTCTATTTAAAGAGCATGGAGGGTCATTTTTAAGTTGACCATTCATGAGAGAAGCTTATGTAAATTTTCTTTCTTTTACATTAATAAATTTCCTGAAGTGGTCGCATTGGCTCAAGTCGTGGATTGTTTCCCTCTTTGAGGGTTTTAACCACATCAAGAATACTGGTGTACTTATCTATGATCTGTTTGTGAGCAGTGTCCCTTAGTGTTCAATCTAAGGAAATTACCCTATAAATTCCTACACATTGCAAGGGGATCTCCCTGATGTGAAGTCCCAATTAGACCTCACACTGTTTGGTGTAGGAATCTCATCCGGTCAAATAGTCTAGCCACGTTTGGAAAGGTTTTAAAGATAGGCCTTAGTCATGATCAAACACAAGAGAACAAAAAACCCCTTTGGGGCAACAAAAATGTGAGCTTTGTGAGACACCCAATGTAAGGTGTACGAGGGATACTCCCATGACTGGTAGGGAAAACGAGCCACTGGTTAGAAAAGTAATAATACTATCCTAAGGGGGACTCAGGAAGAAAGAGAAAGGTTTGTTGGATACCTGCAGATTATTCCACAATGATAAACAACAATCGTTAAATCATAACATAATTCATCCAATAATATCCATAGCTAAGTAATGAATTAGTTCATTAACTCAGTATGTAATAACATATACCATAAACATAACTAGAATAGTCCAACTATATCTATAATACATGTATGAAGAAGTATCGACTCATTCACATTTTGATTAAGAGTGCAAGATCCTAAGTAAATTGTTACATAGATGAAATAATGTATCCAATAGTGGAACATGAAGCCACAACTTTCTTCTCCAAAGAATGATCTATATCCAATGTATTACAAGAGAATCCAAGGCAAGACCTCTAGAATCCAAGCCCCTATGCTTGAGTTATGAGGAGTTATTCATAACAAGTAACAATGAAATTTGAGCTTCCTCCTGACTCTTTGACTTTTATTATTGTACATATTCTATACATGACTCATTACATTCCAATGTATGGCTATTCACATTCCACTTGTGTCCCTTGGATTTCATTACATATCATTTATTACATAAGAAAAATTACAAATGAGATGATGACTATATAATACAAAATTGATAATGGGACAAAGACTCCTCAAATTCATAAGTAATTTTCTTCCTCATGGATCTTAGTTGTAATGTAAGCGTTACAAGCTCTGAACTCTGTGGAGATGGATTTGACCCGAATTGGCAAGTCCCCAATGTATCACATCTTTACCTCTGGTGCCTTAGTCAATATGTTCTTGTAGTTTGACTGTTTATTATTCCACAACCATGAAAGTTTCATATGAGATTTGATTGGTGAATGACGTATTATAGAATAATGTCTTTGGTTACCTCCAAGCCTTCCTATTGTGTTGCCTACTTGATCTGCTCAATGTATTTCCTGATCTTCGAGAAGATGATCTCCCTACCTCTAATTTCTTTAAGTGTACCTATTAAAGGCATCCCATGCTTCTATGTTAGAGACTCAAAACCATTATGTAGTCGATTATATGCAGTAATAGTACTAATCTACTATTCTACAAGACACATGTAGTATTGGTGGTAGAGTATCAATTGAACTTTATCCATCTTTGTAGCGATATTGTTTTTTTCTCCAAATGTTGTGGAGTATTTGGATACTTTCCAGCCCACTCTTAGAGATAATTGACTCCTCTATTTGCTACCTTTAGGAGTTTCACCACTTCGAATGCCTTCTTTTCTATGCCAATAAGAGGATCCACCACCTGTTGTATAAGAATCATCTTATTGTATAATCATGCCATGGTGTCCTCCATTGGCCCCAATTATTCCTACATGGTTGACTAACATTCTACAGTGTTAAAAATCTATGATGAAAACCATCGATTCTCCATCAAAAGTTGTTTTTACTGATGCTTCACCGCAACAAATTCTCTTCTCAACCTCAAATTCTCATTCAATAAGTACTCAATATTGTCTTGTGCCACTATAGCAAAAGCAACATTTGCCACCATGACTTCACTAGAATTCCTTCTAGTGTTGGAAGTTATCACCTTCTATGTATCAATTGAGATTGGATTTTGAGTATAATTGGGAAATTATCTATGCCTCTCCGACACGATCCTCTTCTTAAGTTGATCGAACATTACGCTGCACACATTCATGACTCTATCTATCAATGGAAGTGTGATCCCCATCCCTTCGAATGGATGGTGACCACCTGTGAAGGGAGGTTCCTTTGGAGTACCTGAATCATCATCCATGGGTTGAATGGTATGCTTTTCCTCTAACTCTTCCTCTTCTATCTCTTGAGTCAATTGTTCTTCTTCCAATCTATGTGTTTCTTCTTCCTCCTGGGACTGCCTTTATTGTTCTTCCTCTATTATTATCCTCTCTTCTTTTTCTTCTTGTTGCTTCTGGGTAAACTCATATTGATTCCTCTTATCCTCTTCTTCTTCTTCTTCTCTCTTCTCCTTTTATGCTTGAATAACTCCTATGTCCATAGGATCAACTTTCTACTTTCTGCTACTCTCATCTGTCGAATCATATATGATCCTCTTCTTGGGAGCTACTTTCCTTGTTTGAAGAGTTATTTGTTCTTTCTCCTATACTTGCAAGTCTTGACATGATGGATCTTGGGGTGAAATAGTTTCCATCCTTGGATTTACCTTCATGTTTTCATTATACCAGTTCTTTATCTTCTCATATTTTGCTATAGATATCAAAGAATACCCAGTATTCTGATCGATCCTTTCTCAGTTTTTCCTAAATATTCTCCTATGATCATATCCATGAAAATTATTAGTTGAAAATTATAGGTGATCCAACTCCTGTATCTCTATTGTTACCGCATTGTGTCTCTTCAACTCATATAATCTGATCCTCAATGGGAAGGTGGGCCAAGGGGCTTTCTTCCTCCCGTGAAGAATTCTCGATAATCCCTTGTCCAACTAATTTCCCACTTCCTACATGACAACCTTATTGGTTACATATCACAAAATAAGATGAGGGGATATTTGAAAACCAAAAAATCTAATGTATGTCCCCTCTGGTATTGCAAACCAATTTGTGATATCTTGTAGTGACTCCTTCACCTGATCAATCATGCAAGGAGGATCGATCTCGAATATCATATGAAAGATAAATGCAAAGAAGTTCTTGAAAAATCTATCATATGTGGCTCTTGAGCCTGATTTTGATAACACTATATAGTGAAAGTAAACTGGGAACTTGTCCTCGAGGGTCCAATTATAGTACATTCCTGGGAATGCATATTGTGCACAAATTCCATCTAAACGAAATGCAGACATGTAGAATTTTAGGGCCTGATTTTCCCTCAAATATGATTTTTCCTGCCCCACATGACACTGCAACTCAAATAACAATATATTTGCCCAATTGAAAGCTTTACCATGGGTTAGCACAATATGGATCACATATATCCAATTTTCTTCAAAGATGTTAGTGTTCTTTTCCCATGCAACTGAATACACATGGCTATTAGATACCGGTATACATCTCCAACAATCTTTATCAGATATATTGTGTATGGATGATGGTGAAACATGGCAAAATATTGAGAATAAGATCTAATAATGTCTCTTATGTTGAGATTGGACCATATGTGGTAGAAGTCAGTGTTTGCATATTCTATGGGATTGAGAATCTTGTAATATGTCTGCACATCTTCTCCATAGTAGATGACGAGTTGATTTCCACTCTCACTACAAAGCACAAGATAATATTCATCCATGTGTGTAATGATTCACTCAATTACTTCTGCATAGGGGATGACTGGGCTCTTCATGTGATCCTATGCATCCTAGAACTCTTGATATTGATGTACACTGGCAGGTCCTCCAAGTACTCAAGAAACTCTTTCTGCTTGAATTTATTGTATATCTTGTTCCATTTCACCTTAGTAGACTTATAAATAAAGCATTATGTGTCTTCATATATAGGAATGGTTAGCTTGGCAACTTCATCAGGCTACTCATTGCTTGCTTCTAATACTTCTTTGGAGGCCACTTGATGAGGAAACATGGCTCCAATAGATGATGAAAGGGTGACAATACTTGTAGCACAAACAACTGTTTGTGGTAGCACACTCATAATGACAAGATTAGCTTAAAATGACCTACTTATGTAGAAATACTTGTAAATCATGTAAAAAGAGCCATCACATGTAACTAGTTATTAAAATCTATGAATAGCAGCACAAAACCACTTGCATGCATGAGAAAATAGTCATTAAAACTAGGAGGGCATGCTTTCAAAGTGTGAAGGAGTGTAAGGGGTCATTTAGGGCTTTGCAATGCACTTGTGCGCTCAAGAAAGTGAAGAAAAATATCAAGGGTGCTTTGGCACACTCCAAAAGGTTCAATGGGTGAGTTGTTGGGCCTTCAAGCCTTCACAATGCACTCATGCACTTAAGGAGAGGAATAGGATGCACTATTGCACTTTGAAGGGATGAAGGAATGGGTTGACTAGCCTTCAAGCCTTCACAATGTACTCATGCACTCAAAGGTAAGGAGGGTGCACTAGCACACTTTGAAGGGATGAAGGAATATGCTTTGAGTCTTCGTGGTGCACTCATGCGCTCAAGGTAGGGTGAAGTTCTTTGTGGTGAAGAGGTGCTCTCAATAGGAGAACCTTGTCATTATGGACACAATTGTCAAGGTTGATCGGGCTTCGGGTTCCATACATGTGCTCTACCTATTGGAAGCTTAGAAACAAGTTTTAACAACAATATTTGATGATAATATGAGAAGAAGAAAGATATGCAATATTATATAGATGTTGTCACATTCATGGTGGAATATAAAACATTGAATAATGTGAAGAGTTTCTACATGTGACAACATATTAACACTTTTAGGATGAATATTGAACATAAAAATCAACAAACAAATTGAAAAATGGAGAAATGATAGCAAGAAAAGTAAGAACGATAGTGCAATCATGAAAGGGAATGAAAAGATTCAACATGCAAAACTTACTTGTAGCGTTGGTTGATGAACAATTTCTTGATCCACAGTTGTGCACCCAACTTAGATGAGAATGATTAAATGAGTTGATTTAAATAAGTTTACATGAAAAATTGATTCATGCATGATTCCACTTGTCGATGAGTGAAAGGATTAGTTAAGAGAAGTTAAGTGGGTTCCTATTTTCTAAGAGGTTGCCCACATGCAACAAGATTCTCATGCATGCACCCAAGAAGAGAGAATGTCTTCAGCATGAAGGAGTGTGCTTAGGTAGGGCACACTTTCTCAGCACGAAGGCGTGTGCTTAGGTAGGGCGCACTTTCTCAGCATGAAGGAGTGTGCTCAAGGAGGGAAAAATTCTTTAGCCCAAAGTAGTGCGCTCAACTCAAGTGCATGTCTTCATTAACTTGGAGTGCACTTTTTATTTTCTGAGTGATTTTCTTGCTTTTGTTTTCATTTTCTATGCTTTTGAGTGTTTTTTTAGTGTGTGCATGGCGATAAGGCAAGTTTCTAGGTCAATATAAGTGATGAGTTCACCCAACAATGGACTAATGAACTCAAGTGCTTCTAATGGTTAAGTGACGATGCTTAGTAAACATTGACATAGGAGGATGTGACACTAGGATAAAATGCACAAATAACAAATCAAACAACACGATAATGACAAAGGGGCTTGAAACAAAATTTTATTTAGGCTCCAAAATTGACATAGGCAAAAAAAATTTGAGGGTTGTTGTCGCAACGACAACACTTGGCGACACATTGGGAGAACCCCAACTTCTCTGAAATGGTTTCATTTAAGTGAAAAACCTCATTTATTCAAGAAGTATTGATTCCATCACTGTGTTAACTTAGCTCCCCATTCTTCCCTGTTTAGAGGTATAATCTTCCTTGTTCCATTAATCAATGTAACATAGCACATAAGAAGCCATATCATTTTCTTGTCGATGTAAGTAAGGGTAATATAGCATGGCGAATTAAAAGCAATCAAAGTGTGAGTTTTACATCTCCAACATTGCTCCATTGGTAGCAGGCCTAGATAATACCCCGACGGACTCTCTTCAGGAACAAAAACATCACTTCACTACCAGTGAGCCTAGACAATACCCCGACGAAGTCCCTTTTTTCACCACCCTGTGCATGAAGCCTTTCCCTCCTTTCATCCTTTATATTTTCATTCTTTGAAATAGGAATGTGCATATGCACTTATTATTTTTCAATGGGCAGAAGAGGGATATCAACTTATGGAGAGTAGAGAATGTTGCTCCTTCAGAGACAGGTTTATACCTTTGATTCTTTTCTCTCTAAAAGCTTTCCCCTTATCTTACTCTACATAGATAGAGATGCAAAAGCACATTATTCATAAACAGGACCAACTGTAGGAATGAGATTCCTAAATAGATGTGGGCCTCAAGGTTTCCTTATAGCTTCCCGACAAAAGGATCATATTTTCCATCAAAAAATCATCGAATCAAAAGTGATAAACGAAGTCAAGGAAGAGGGTAAAAAATAAGCCAAAGGTTGTGTGTTACTACAGCTTGCCATTCACAAAATGTTAGCCACATCATCTCGAAGATTAAAATTGAATTTATTTGAAGACAAATAAAAGAAAAAGAATCAAAATGTTAAAGATAAAACTAGAGAATGAGAATGCAGTGAATCTAACTACATGAAACATATCCTACTTTAACCTAAACAATATAGGGTCGAGTAATGTAAAGTGGAATTTCTAATGCAACCATAAAAGTTGCTCCCTACCTTTGGACCCAAATATGTGATCGCGTAGAACAAAAAAAAAACAGTGTAGTGAACAAGAGAAATTGTGCAAATATATGGAATGACTAATTAAAACAAGAAGTGCAACCATAACGGTGTATTACACTCAACTTCTCTACCAAATTAAAAACTCCACAACGTTGGTAGCTACCAAGCTTGTGACCATACAAAACTCAACAAAACACATGTATGTGTAGGTCACGAGACACGGGTCCAGAATGAAAATAATCTTCTAATGAGTCTACAAGAGGATCATGGAAACAACCTTTAGGGAATCTTAAACAAGAAATACTGAAAAAGACAAATGCTTTCCATAAGCGGTATTAACAGGTTGACCACAATCTATGTTGTTGTGTATGTGAGATTCTTTGATTAATGATGAAAAATATTCATTAAGATTCTTCCTTGTTTATACATTACATGTTAGATATTTTCTTAAGATGGGATGTGGCAGTGGAAGTTCAATAGTCAAATTAAATTTCCTCCCCTGGGGGTTGAATTTTTTTACATGAAGAGAATAAGAATCCCATAGGAGAGAGTCAACACCCCATGTGATGAAATGAATGATAAAATTGTGCAAATGAATCATGAACTGACCGAAATCAAAAATGTTGCATTGGTGGCAGGAACTTGACATAACCATTAGCGTAGGATGAAGCACCCTACTCACTTGACTTAACTTTGAGTTCCGAGAAAAAAAGGTCATTTTTTAATCACAATAAATATTTAAATCATGAGATTCAAAAGAAGATAGGATTTCAAGGTTACTTCATAAATCTTCAATGATAAGCATGTCATCTTCTTGATCAAAATGAGATACAATTGAAAGAAAATCTTCAATAATCACATCATAATCCACTTAAAATTGCTACAAATCCAAATATCCATGTAAGAACAAATATTCGTCCATATTACTTGGACAATCATCACCATATAATCCAAAGCAAAGGAAATCATCAGGTTTGTGATCATCCAAGGGCTTAATTGTTAGCATTATGACACAAGTTTGGCACAGGTTTGGCTCGATGACATAAGTGTTGTCCTTGATGGAAACTCACTCAAGTAGCAGATCACAAGTTTAGGCTCTAAAAATAGAAGAAAATGAGAGATCTACAAGTTCCTGTTCACAAAGTTATGGTCATCGGCAGGTTCCACTGTTGTGCCATTCACAAGGTGCAGACACGTTTGTAGGTGTTCCGAACAAAAAGTGCGGACCTAAAGTACACAGACTTCCATGAAGAGAAAAACGCATGCACGTGGAAAATCTTATGGTTGGTCCATGATATTTAGTCTGACATTTTTGATCCTATGGTTTTGGTCCGTGGTTTTGCATCTAAAGTATTGAACCCAAGTTTTGGGTCCCTAGTATTGGATCTCTATGGTTTTGGACCATGGTTTGAGTACGGCCTAACCTATAAAAAGGAAAGGAGATCTTTTGGCTGAACACAGCCGTATTGAATATCTTAAGAAGAAGAGCAAGATCTAAAAAACTTGTGATCGATTGGTGAGTTATAGCTGGACCTGAATCAAGGAGAAACCTGAGCATTACAAGATGGATCTACTGATGGGTCGAGATCTCTTTGGCGCATGCTCAAATCTGAAATTCTGATAGTCTGGGGTATAATTGAAGGCTGATAAATTATCTATACCCGGAGGTCCGCAGGCTAGACACAGTGTAGGTGTGGAGGTGCACATGCGAGACACAGCACAGGTGCGGAGGTGCACAGGCTAGACACAACGCAAGTGCGGAGGTCTGCAGGCTAGACACAGTGCAAGTGCAGAGGTGCGCAGGCAAGACATAGAGGAAGTGTGGATACCTATAGGTTTCTATTGGTGAAGTTGCAGACTTTTCTTGAAATATGTTTTAGCTGCTTTTTTCTATTACTGTTGTGTTCAGGGTTCTGAATTGATGTCTGGTTGCGGTTTTCTGTGAAATTATTGATTCAGTATTTGTACAAGGAAGTTGGTTGATTGCAGATCTATTTGATGTTTGATTAATATTCATGGATCCAGTCTGAAAATTTATGAAACGTGGTCCCTGGAAGAAAAGAGAAGGTTGAAGCCTTCAGTAGGTCAGGACCTACGTACTAGTACCTCAGCTAGTACAAGAGCTAAGGGGGTTGTAGTTCCCTTCCAGGAGAGTCTGGAGAATGAGAGAAGGTTGTAGCCTTATGTAGGTTGAAGCCTGTGTACTGGTATAAGACTACACCAGTACAGAATCATTGTAAAAAGAAGTTTCTAATTGAAAGAAGATAGAGACATATTGCAGTAGGTGGTTTTTACCCACATTGGGTTTCCACCTTATATCTTGTGTTCTTTGGTGTGATTGTCTACTCTATTTTTCCCATTCCTGTTTATTGTTATATAGCTCTAACACACATATTAATGAGAAACATATGAAGAATAAATTAAATTATAAGTCTGAAAGTTTCATTAATTAGATCTGCAAATGGTTGTATAAATTGAAAAAGAATTTGATAATACTGATTCACTTCCCCTCTCAGTATTATTTCCAACATAATATTTATCATCGGTCTTTCATTCGTCACCTTTTCCACCTAGGGTAAATATCTCTTCACATAATGATCTAATTTATGTTTTATTCCTTTTACGGGAATTTCAAATCTTTTGCCTTGTACTGCTCTAAATTCTTTTTTCGTATTTTATGCCTCTTTGATTGATTATTCAGTTGCATTTATGACTTCCCGACAACCTCTCCTTTCTTCCCATGCTTTGTGGGCCTGGACGCCCTTTTCTGATTGGAGGGGGGATGGTCTGCATTATGGATAGAATGTGTGATAATTTATGGATAGCATGTGTGATGATTATTAAACTTCTTTCCGGTTGAAGGACTGCATTATGAATGCATGTGTGTAATAATTATTAAAAAAAAATTGTTTGGAGGGGGGAATGTCTGTGTTATGTATAGCATGCGAATTAATTATGATGTTGCGCCAAATACTACTGATGAGACAAATAACACAATTTCCTTTGTTATTAACTTTCAAACAACATCACTACTCCATCAATAGCTTTAATGTTCTACAATGTTGTTCCAAACTATGAAATTGTGAGAAGAGTGCATGCAAACCTGTAAGTGAACCAACTATTGAGAAACAAAAACCATGGGAGGAAAAGCAATCCGCTATGAACCTATAGTGCCCTGGGTATCAAAACAATCTTGTGAAATCCTTGAGCGTGTTGGCTGGCTTCAACACCTGACTAAATTACAAGGATTTCATGAAGAAATAACACTTGAACTTTTGCAGAATTTACAGAATGGTCGGATGATAGTGAAAGGCAGAAACATAACAGTCTTTGAAACAGTTATAGCCGAAGTCTCTGGATTTCCAACAGAAGGTATGAGATGGACAGATAAGCATGCTCTTCTGCAAGACGCAGTCATAGTATTTCAAGACCCAGATGAACAACTCATGGCCAAAGGAAAAGGGATTCATGCTACAGCTCTAAGGAAACCATGGCAGGAATTGGCGACCATTGTTCAAAGGTATATCACATGTGATGGACGTGAGGACATGGTAAAACCTCGTCAACTTAAACTGTTAGCTATTTTGAAGCAAAAAATTAGAGTTAATTTTCCATTCTATTTAAATTCTTTATTGCATGACGTTGCTAGTCCGGTCAGAAAGTCTAAGGACCCACATTTTGTCATCAACCACCATGGGCTAATTATATTAATCATCATTCATGGACTGTCCCAACAACAATTGACCTGGGATAACCTTGTAAATCCTGCTTTGAACCCACCTAAAGAAAACCCATAGACTGAACAGCAGGGGGTAAGAGTAACAAGTCCGAAAAGGACAAGAAAAAGAAGGAATCCTTCTTTAGCCTCGGGCCGAGTAAAGCATAGATGCTCTATGAGGATAAAATCTCAGCAACACATCCCGATTCAAATAAAAGAAGCAAGGTCTTCTCACATGCCCTCTCCAAGTCCACAAGATGACTTTTTGCAGGACTATGAGGAAGATTTTTCTCGAGTACTGTTGAATATGGGGACCACCTGTGAAGAAAGGGATCTATCTAGAAATTCTGAAGGGAAAAATTATTCCCATAACTAGTTTTCCCCTGCCAATAGTTTTGGCCATGCTGAAACTTTTCCATTTACTGATAATTTGGAGGGTCAGAGGGAATCAGTTCCTTCTATCGATGAGCGCCTTGTGAAAGAGGCCCATGAAGAGGAAACCCTTGGGGATGGAGTTCAAACAGAGTATATTATTCTTGTGGAATTCCCAGCAAATAAAAACCCTACAGAAGAAACCCTTGATGATGAAAATCAACCAGGGGACACTATCTTAATGAAGTCCCCAAAGGACGAAGCCCATATATAAGAAGACCCTGAAAAGGATAATCACTCAGGAGACACCATTCCGTTTTAGTTTTGTGAGAGAGAAGCCCATGAATAAAAAGACCTGGAAGACAAGAATCCATCGGGAGACAGAGTTCCATTAGAACCTCATCCTACTATTGGCATAGTTCCACTTGAGCCTGAAATAAACATAGTTGCGCCATCGCCTATCAAAAATGCCACGAAAAAAAAACATATAGGGATAGAATGAGAAAGTTACTTAAAAAGTACATGAAGTAGAAGAAAACAGTTAAAAAAACTGAGAGAATGGTTGAAGGAAGAAGTTAGGGTCCAGAAGCTGAAAGTTGAACTGGAGATTGTAGGGACTCAAACAAAACTCTGTTCTTCGGAGGATATTGAAACCCGGACTAAGAGTCCTTTTGTTTGTTCAAAAGGGACACAAACAGAGCAATGCCCTTTAAAGAGTAGTGAGATGCAGGCAGGAGGTCCTTACATTTGCCCAATGGAAACCCAAATAGACTTTCCCACTACAGATGTTGTTGTCCAAACCAATTCTACAGAGAATACTCAGGAAGACTACTGTATGTCCCAAGGAATAGCTGAAGTTGTTGTTCAAACTGATTTTGAAGGAAAGACCCAAGCAGATTGTTGTATGACCTGAGAAACGACTGAGGTTGTTGTTCAAACTGACTTAATGATAACACAGGATGATGAAACACAGATAGAGGAAACACTTGACTACGTTCCTCTGGTAAGGGAAGTTGTTATCATAAAATTAAAAAATGAACTAGCCAAGACTTAGCAGGAGTTGGCTCGACATAAGGAAGTAGTGTCATTACAAGTACATCGGGAACTGAGGAAGAAATTTGAGGCACTTACTGTCACAGAAGATGAGACTTTCACTAATTTCAAATATGAACAGAAGAAAGTAGAAAAAGCACAAGCTAAGCTGTAGAAGGCCAAGGAGAAAATTGAAATGATTTTCTCTCTCTACTCGGATGCTTTATCTTGTCGAGCACCTGCCACCAATTATGCACTATTCTTGTTAGAAAGATACCTCTTACTGAAGGTTAAAGCTGCCAAGGCTGGTAAGCCAGTGGAATTCAAGCCCACTGTAGAATTTGTCAAATATTTCAAAGAACAAAATGAATATGTACAATGCCTTTTATGTAAATTTTTCATACACATTTTTTTCTTAGAGGATGACCTGGATAGTAATCATGGCCCCTTCATTGGGGATATTCAATTTTGAAGCTTTTATTTCTTTTGCCACCAATTAGATTAAATAGATTAAATCCCATAATACTTTTTAAAAAAGGGAATATGGTATAGACTTATGGGTCAAGGGAGAACTTGCAAAAACCTTATATCTTTCTGTCCAGCGTAAATAATTCAGGAAATGAATAGGCGTTGTGGCTCAATTAGGACCACTCCATACATACATCATACATGTAGGAAAGGAATGCTTTCAGGAAATTAAGGAGGATGCTTTTTCAGTAGCAAGACAAAGATGCAAAGCTTCCAGTAAAAATGTGATCCAAGTGGCTCCAGAGAGACACACATTACAAGGAGAACTCAGGGAAGCTCAAAAATCAAAATGTTTGGATTATGCTTGAACCATGACTAGAGCATAGATCTCATCCTCTTGATCGCGGAGGTGTGAACAGTTCGTCAATCCAAGTCTGTATGCGAAAGTTAGAAGCAGTCAAAGTTGGGTTGACTTTTTGATGACTGGGCAAGCTTAAGGAGGCCACAAATTCAACCGAACCTAGCCACTAGATTCCGACCAGCTCTAGCCAAACTCTGAATAAATTGGTTGCCTCGTTAAATTGTCTCCTACAGCTTGAAAACTGAATTTCCAAAATGTGCATCATTAGTTATAAAAAAGAAAAAAAATATAAATTAAGAGGGGTGGGTGCCACCAACCCCAACCACCGCCCTCCCCATAACATAAGCCTAGGTACCATATATTTAATGGTGAGGCCAGCGAGAGTTGAACCCCCCTGGCCACGTTGGCCAGCCCACTGGGCGGCCCCAAACTTAAACTAGAAAACTTAACCGCCCAACATTAACGTGCCACCATAAAACGAAAACACACCATTTATATGTTACATGCAGCAGAGGGTACAAGGGTGGGCTGCCCAAGGCAGGCCAAACCACTCGAGAATTTCCTTTTTTTGATAAAAATATATATATATGGGTTAACAGATTTTGGGTGGAGGCAAGATTTGACCACCCGACCTCCCCCATAATGAACGAAATCCTAACCAATCCTCCTAAAACGAATTCCTTGTAAACTCAGCCGGTGAAATTTTATATAAACTCAAATTTTTACCAAAGATGAAGAGGAGAAGGATAGCATGAATTTTGAGATAGGAGCGGGCATGCAAATAGAGGCAGTTTTAATATTTTTAATGAAGGAACCATGAATTTTATAGGAGGGCAAAATTTTCAACTTCTCATAAATTGACAAATTTTATATGGATTTTACACTTCTCATCACCACGAACATGATGGCACTATCTATTTTTTAATTTGATATCTATCTTCCTGTCATTTCTACAATGCACGTGGAACCATGATTTCAGCAAAAATAAGGAGCGGAACCATGAGCCATGAAATTTTCCCAACGAGGTAAAATTTCACTTTATCAGAATATGGTCAAGTTTCTACTTGTTTTTCATTGTTTTCCGTAGGGATCCTAATGGTGAAATCAGATTTGACACCTGAGCAGTGGATTTTCAGCTCATCCCTAAAATAGAATCTTTGAGGAATCCCGAGGGAATCTAAAAGATTCTTTGAGCTCCGAATTTTCAACTTCTCAGAATTCGAATTTTGGACAGTCAATTTAGCACTACTTGATGCCACAAATCTGATGGTGTATTCAGATTTGTCTTTCTCTCATTCCTTCTTTCAGTAACTTTTATAAGTGCTAGTGCAGATGTTCATCTTCATGTGTGAACAGTCTTCCTCTTGCGATCGATGTTTTAGCAAGTTTTATCACTTTGATAGCCTTTGCTTCAGATGGCCCTTGATTGTGAGGTATATGATTCATCATGTTCATGTACTTCTTCTTTCTGCATTATGTTGTATAGATCCATGATTGATGTTGATGCAGGATCTTGTTTATTACATGTTGTCATGGTTCCTTCCAAAATCTTTCTATCTGATGTAATTTTTGCCATATCTCTTTATGTTATGCTTTGAGATCCCTGTTGTATGTTTTTTGGATACTCTTTTTTTCGTCATGTATGTGTTTTGCTTTGACATCCCTTTTGTGCCATGTTGGCAAGATGTGCACCATGCTTGTTTTTGTGTCATACTGATAGGAGGCTTTTGATTGAGAGTTCTAGCTGTGGAACATCTCTTAGAGCCACTCCTGCGTGAGGAAATTCTTCCTTGTATGATAGAGACATCATCTCTATGTACATAATATTTATTGACAACAGAGAATGTAGTGGCCTACACCATCTTGAGACCGAGGCCCGGAGACGTAGTCCCTCCTGGACGAACTCCGTTATCAACAACTTATGCTTGCATATGCTGATGATTGTTATGTTCCTCTTCTTTACAGTTTGTAGCTGTATTTTTTAATGTTCTTTTAAAATGCAATTTTAACACATCACGAAAGTAAAAGGTCTTGGAAAGGTCCTTATTCACACTCGGACCTGGATCAAGTGGTATCAGAGTGGTCTTTATGTGTATGTGAATTGTAGTGTGAACAATGGAGCCTGTAGCGATAGAGAATGAAAGAGAAATGTACGAGGCCATGGTCAAAATTTCCAAGAGAGTGGAAATCATGTATGAAACTGTATAGAAAGAGATAGAGGAAAAGGAGCGATTGCAACTTCAATTGCAAACCACAGAAGAGGTCATGGAAGAACTGAAGCAAAAAAAACATAATCTTCAAACAGAGAATGATGAATTGAAGATGTGCCTACATGAAGAGAAAGAGGAAAAACAAAATTTCTATGACAACGGAAAGCAAAGGATAAGGCCTTGAAAGAGTTGTAGTGTGACTCATGTGAGGTAAAAAGTAGTTCTCCATCTTCATGTATGTTTCCTGATGATGGTTTCGCTGTGTTTGAAAATCACACCACAGGAATTGGCTCCAAACTATTGAAGAGAATGGGGTATGAAGGAAAAGGCTTGGGCGTTAATGGCCAAGGCATTTTCAACCCCATCAAAGTGGAGGAATTAACCCGTCAAGCAAGACTTGGGTATTGTCAGGAAAAAAGTTGGGGAATGCGCTGAGACAGTTAGTGAACCACCAACGACGGATGATGAGCATCCCTCATCGAAAGAGAAGGTAAAATATGTTGATTTCCTTTCAATTTCATCTTCTCATAGTATGATGTATATTGGAGATTTTGGAGATCCCAGTTACAGGGACAAATATGAGGCTTCTTACAAAGACAAGGCATGAGGAGAAATAACTTGGTGCTAATAACCAAGGCATCACTCAACCTTTGGAGGTTGTGCATGAACCTCAATCTGTAGGCTCGAGGTACAGTAAAGGAGAGTGCTCAAAGGTGTCAGATTCATCTGAGACTTCGTTGAGGAAAGAGAATGATTAGAAAGCATCCCCATCATCCCATGGCAGTTTCCATCGCAGGGATAGAGTTGAGGCAATCTCTCATTACAATACTAACATCAAAAACAACAAAGGAAGGTATAACCATTTTCAATCTCCAAATGTTCATTTTGATTATGATCATGTTGTTAATAATGAAAGAAGACAAAGGCATAAAAAAACATGCACTTTTTGTGGTTAACCTAACCATACCTTTTCCAAGTGTTGAAAAAGAATGGAAGCACTCATGAGGCATGAAAGACCCTCTCAACAGCATGAAAAGAAATAGGTTAAGAAGATATGGAAGAAGAAAGCCTACTGTAGTCATTGCGATAGAAATGGCCATCAAAGAGCCACTTCTTGGAGGCTCCATCCAAAGCAGTGCCTTAAAGACAAAGCGTCGGTGCATGAACCAAGAAGAGTAGTTGTTTGGCAAGAAAAACCACCTTAAGGAAGTGACCCATTCACATTGATAAGTGAAAAATGGTTTCTAGACATGTTGCCATTTCATGGTCATTCTTTTGTAAATCATTTGTTTCATTTTAAAGTGTAAATGTGTTTCCATCACTTGGTCATCAAAAATGATGTCCGGTCATGTTTTGGGTCGTCTTTTGAGTTGCATGTTAAAACTCTGAAAGTGATGTTATGTTTCCGTCACTTGTCAAAACAATAATGTTTGGCCTTATGAATGTAAGTCATGTGTTGCAATGATGGTGTGTTTTCTATCACTTTTTGAAGCAACCATGATGGGTTGGCCTTGTTGTCATAATTGAACTATTGCGTCCATCTTGTTGTAAACTTGTCCACCGAGATGTGTTATAAACTTGTGGTATGTGTGGGACAATTGGGTCTTTAGTTGGTCATGTCATTCAAATATGTAATTTGCAAACAATTTACTACAGGTTGTAGAGGTAGTAGGTGTCAACTCATCACTTCAGGCTCCGAAGAACAAAGGTGAAAGAGATGGAAGCAAGACCTTTCAGGACACTTGTGATGCAGACAGGGTTCAAAGAAAGATGCAGAATATTTTTCATGCTTTTGGAAGACCAAAAGCTCCTCAGTGGGGAGGATTGATCCAGGTGGCTCCAGAGAGACACAAAAGACAAGGAGGACTCAGGGTAGCTCAAAAATCAAAGTGTTTGGATTATGCTCGAACCAGGACTAGAGCATATATCTCATCGTCTTGATTGCGGAGGTGCGAACGGTTCGTCAATTCGAGTCTATATGCGAAAGTTAAAAGCAGTCAAAGTTGGGTTGAATTTTTTTTGACTGGGCAAGCTTAAGGAGGCCACAAATTCGACCGAACCCACCCACCAGATTCTGGCCAACTCCAGCCAAACTCTAGGAAAATTGGTTGCCTTGTTAAATTGTCTCCTATAGCTTGAAAACCGAATTTCCAAAATGTGCATCATTAGTTATAAAAAAACAAAAAAATATATAAATTAAGAGGGGTAGGGGCCACCAACCCCAACCACCCCTCTCCCCATAACATAAGCCTACGTACCATATATTAAATGGTGAGGCTGGTGGGAGTTGAATCGGCCCGACCATGTGGGTCGGCCCACCGAGCCGCCCCAAACTTAAACCAAAAAACTTAACCGCCCAACATTAACGTGCCACCATAAAACGAAAACAGACCATTTATATGTTACATGCAGTGGAGGGTACGGGGGCAGGCCACCCAAGGCGGGCCTAGCCACTCGAGAATTTTCTTTTTCTTTTTTTAAATATATATATGGGTTAACAGATTTGGGTGGAGGGAGGATTTGACCACCCGACCTCCCCCATAATAAACAAAATCCTAACTAATCCTCCTAAAACAAATTCCTTATAAAATCAGCCAGTGAAATTTTATATAAACTCAAATTTTTACTAGAGCTAAAGAGGAGAAGGACTGCACAAATTTTGAGATAGGAGCGGGCATAATAATTTTTTAATGTAGGAACCATGAATTTTATAGGAGGGCAAAATTTTCAACTTCTCAGAAATTGGCAAATTTTATATGGATTTTACACTTCTCGTCGCCAAGAACATGATGGAGCTATCTATTTTTAAATCTAAGTTTTGCATCTTCCAGTGATTTCCAAAATGCACAGGGAACCATGATTTCAACGAAAACAACGAGCGGAACCATGAGCCATGAAATTTTCCCAAGGAGGTAAAATTTCACTTTGTCATAATATGGTCAAGTTTATACTTGTTTTTCATGGTTTTTTGTAGGGATCCTAAAGGTGAAATCAGATTTGACATCTGAGCAATGGATTTTCAGCTCATCCCTCAAATAGAATCTTTGAGGAATCCTAAGGGGATCTAAAAGATTCCTTGAGATGTGAATTTTCAACTTCTCAGAATTCGGATTTTGGACAGACGATTCAGCACTACTCGATGCCAGAAATCTGATGGTGTACTCAAATTTGTCTTTCTCTCATTCCTTCTTTTAGTCACTTTTCTAAGTGCCAGTGTAGATGTTCATCTTCATGTGTGAACAGTCTTCTTCTTACGATCAATGATGTGAGATCGATGTTTCAACAAGTTTCAGCACTTTGATAGCCTTTGCTTCAGAGACCCTTGGTTGTGAGGCATATGATTCATCATTTTCATGTACTTCTTCTTTCTGCATTATGTTGTACAGATCCATGATTGATGTTGATGCAGGATTTTGTTTATTACATGTTGTCATGATTCCTTGCTTGATTTGATGCAAAATCTTTCTATGTGATGTAATTCTTGTCATAACTCTTTATGTTAGGCTTTGATATCCCTTGTTGTATGTTGTTGGGATACTCTTGTTTTCGTCATGCATGTGTTTTTCTTTGACATCCGTTTTGTGCCATGTTGGCGGGATGCGCACCATGCTTGTTTTTGTGTCATACCGATAGGAGGCTTTTGATTGAGAGTTCTAGCTGTGGGACATCTCTTAGAGCCACTCCTATGTGAGGGCATTCTTCCTTGTATGATCGAGACATCATCTCTGTGTACATCATCTTTATTGATAACACATAATGCAGTAGCCTACACCATCTTGACACCAGGTCCCGAAAACGTAGTCCCTCCTACGCAAAATCCGTTATCAATGGCTTATTTTTTCATGTGCTGATGATTGATATGTTCCTCTTCTTTACATTCTACATCCATATTTGTTAATGTTCTTTTAAAATGAAATTTTAACACATCACGAAAGTAAAAGGTCTTGGAAAGGTCCTTCTTCACACCTGGACCTAGATCACAATGTCAGGAACAGGGAGCCATTTGAGTTTAGAAATTTCAAGTCTGACCCTACTCGCCTACACAAATATAGCAATATGGTCCTAAGCATGCACCCTGACTAGATAGGGTGCCATTACAGAAGTCCGATTATATGGTACCCTCCTGATGGGTATTACAATGATTATAATTTTCTAGATTACCGTGTGAACCAGGCTTTTGTAGTACTCAAATAGAAAAATAGTTTTAGGATATATAAGGAAGAAGTTTATCTTGCTTATTCCTTGACTCAACTACACCTCAATCATCTTATTGCACGAGGACATGAAAAAATGTAAGCAAGGGAGTATGTTGGGCCGTGGAAAAGGTATGTTTGATCCTCATATTAGCTTAATTAATCATTTTTCTTTATGTATTTATCTTCTTTGTAGGAATAAATATAGAAGGAACAATTGCAGAAGCTGGATGAAATCAATTATTAATGAATTGGGTAAATTTGGGCATGAAAAACTAACTTTCACTATATTTATACGCAGGGACATGAATTGAATGACTGTTGTTTAAACAACATAACAACAATGACCAATAAAGGAAAAGGACAACATCTCGATTATGAAGGACAACAGAAGACCAGGGGGATCAATTCTATTCTGTGATGAAATCATATTGACGGTTGTGAAATCCTCCAGATCTCTTGATTCTGAGGATTCACTTTTATCCATTTATATTTCCAAAGTTATATAAAGCCATCAGGTGAATTGAACAATTAGTTAGGAATTTTAAGATTGTAATTATCTTTTTGGACACAGAACACTTTCATTACTGTGACATTGTAACTCTATTGTCAAGTTTAATGGAGAAGATTGTGTTTTACCTATAATCACATTCTAAATATCTTTCAATAGTGACTTCTGGAGACTTTGGGCCCGGTCAATAAGAGATTTATTGCTTTAATTGTGTCATATTTATTTATGCTTATTCTGATAATTGTTTATTATTGTTAGTTTGTGAAATTAACATTATTCTGATTGTTGTGAGTATTAATGATTATGATTTGTTTTTGTTGTTCAAACTAGATTCTAGATCTTGCCATGTGTTACATCTAGATGTTAATATTTATTGATTGGTCATGTTCATTTAAGTATTCGATTGTTGTTCATTCTACAATAGTGTTACCAGATATCTCAAGCTTATAGTTGATTGCTTTCCATGAGATGTTTGCATAGTTTTTTGTTGTTCAATTGTTGTATCTTTCCTTCATGCTAAACGAATTAGTGTCAATACCAGTTAGATTGCTAAGAGTGATTCCTTTTACTTGCATTCTCATTCAGTTCCTTGCATAATAGATTAAAGTAGATTTGAAAATTATTTAAATATTTCTTTCAAGATTATTTTGGATTGAACTTCAAGAATTAGATATTAATCACTGCAACAATTCTAAATCATTTTATTATGAATTAGCCTCTGAATTCACTTGCATAGACAATGTTGAACACTCTTGAAATAAACAGACTTACCCTGGGTTGATGATTAATGTAGGTATTAAGATTTCTTTTAATAGTCATCTTAGTACACCAACAAGTGGATTGGGGCTTATGAATTCTTCAGCATGTATGTATATGTATTGTAACATTGAAAGGAATATAATGAAAAATCAATCTGGTATTCCCGATTTTGGGATCCAGGGGAAAATATTTGTGTATATTTTTTTTTTATGTTCTCCCCATTGTATATTTTTTATGTTTTAAGAATTTGTTTGCAAGCAATTTTTGTACAGGTTTAAAACCTTCATTTGGTATCACACATATTCTAGATCCAAGGGGAATTCTTTATGGTTGAGGGGTTTTTCTCTAGCCTATGGTATAGTGGGAGATGTGAGGGATCAATTCTTACAATGAAGAAAGATGGTGAACAATGGAAAGATAGAGATTGAGAAATTAAAAAGACAGAGTTTTGAGTTGTGGAAGCTCAATATGGAGGATATGTTGGTGGCTAGAGATCAATGGATCACTATAGATCTAGGTAGGGCACCAACAAGAATGTCAGCAGAGGATTGGGTGTAGTTAAATTAGAATGCAAAGAGCACAACAAAATTGTGTCTCTCAGATTTAGTATTGTTGAATGAATCAGGGGAAGCTATGGCAAAGGCTTTGTGGGACAAGTTAGGGACTTTGTATCAATTCAAGTCTTTGGTGAACAAATTGTTCCTACGGAAAAATTTGTATAACATGAGGATGAAGGATGGAGACTCGGTGACAGAGCATGTAAACGCCTTTAATACTATGGTAATCCAATTTTTATTTGTTGATATCAAATTTTCATATGAAGATAAGTGCATCAGTCTGTTGTTTCCTCTACCAGACTCATGGGATAGTCTGGTTGTTGCAATAGGTAACAATACAACTACATTTAATTTTGATGAAATAGTCCCGTACTTGTTGTCAAAGGAGGTGAGATGGAAAAATATGGAAATTCGGAATGGAGATGCCTTGTCTATGAGAGGAAGATCCAAGAATAGAAACAAAAATAAGTATTCAAGTGGGAGATCTAAATCTAGAGGGAGATCTAAATTTCCAGGAAATTTATAAAGGTGTATAGGAAATGCATAAAGGAGGGGCACTATGAAAAGTATTCTAGATCTAAAACTCCTAATAAAGGAAAGGGATCTAATGATGCTCCTTCTGCAGAGGCAAAAACCACCTCAAATGAAGGTGGGGATTTGTACTTGGATTCTTCTTCACACACACACGTAGATCATGAGGCATGGTTGATTGATTCGGGTACATCCTTTCACTTCACTCCCCATAGGGAGTGGTTTTTCAAGTATGAGATATATGATGGTGGTGATGTCTTCCTATGGAATGACAGGAAGGCTAAAATCATAGGACGTGAAAAATTCAAGTTGAAGTTTCAAGGTGGAAGGATTAGAATACTTCTTAGTGTTCTACATATTCCTGCATTGGCCAGAAATATTATTTATATAAGAAATATGAATGATGCAGGTGTAAAAACAATGTTTGAGAAAGATAATTGTAAGATGGTTCATGGAGCACTAGTATTGATATAGGGAGTTTGGATCGGAACTCTATATAATTTGCTAGGAAGTACTATTATTAATTCATGTAACAGTTTTGTGGTTCCTGAAGGTGGAGCAAGAAATCTTCTAGTCCCTATAAAAAAGACTATTTTGTGGCATCAAACACTGGGACACATTGGAGAGAAGGGCCTTCTAATATTGCATGGTAATGGTATGGTAGAAGGTATGTCTAATTTCTCTTTGGATTTTGATTTCTCTGAACATTATATATATGGGAAGAAAAATCGAGTGAGTTACCCCTCTGGTGCTAAGAGGGCGAAAGGGATATTAGAGCTTGTGCATAGTGATGTGTTTGGACCTATGTCAGTTCCATCACTGGGGACGTTTCTATATTATGTCTAATTTATAGATGAATTCTCGAGGAATGCATATATATCTATATCTATATTATATATATATATATATATATATATTATATATATATATTATATATATATATATATATTTCCTCAAGAAAAAATATGAAGTCTTTGACGGGTTTAAAGAATTTAAGGCTCTGGTGGAAAATCAGACAGAGAAGAAGATTAAGGTGTTAAGGATAGATAGTGGTGGAGAGTTCTATAAGAAGGAATTTGAAGAGTTCTATAAGAAGTGTGGTATAGCACAACAAAATACTACTCCATACACACCTCAACCAAATGGAGTTGCAGAAAGGATGAACAAGATGTTGATGGTGAAGGAAAGAAGCATGCCAAGTGGTGTCAGGTTAGAATAGGAATTATGGGCAGAGGCAGTGGATACTGCATGTTACCTATTTAACAAATCACCTTCACCATTGTTGGAGTATAAGACTCCACATGAGGTATGGATGAGTAATAAACCCTCTCACTCACATCTCAGGCTATTTGTTTGTGATGCATATGTACATGTTCCAAAGGAGAGAAAAACCAAGCTAGAAAGGTACCTCTTTATTGGGTATAAGGATGGTTTAAAAGGTTATAAGCTTTGGAACCCTTAAACAAGGAAGGTTGTGTACTACCGAGATGTGTTTTTTAGAGAGGTGAAAGATGTTATTAAACATGAAGCCTTATCAAAGTAAACCTAGAAGATAGAGGTTGAATTGGATGAGGAAGAATCAAACTCTACGGCAAAACATGAATAAGAAGAGGAAGAGCCATACACTCCAGTTTTGAGAAGGTTAGTTTGAGAGAGAAGGAAGCCATAGAGGTATAGTCCATCTATTTTTTGTTCAAATTTTTCTTTATGTCTTTCTAACGATGATCGCATAATTGTCAGGGAGGTAATGGATTCACAAGATGGTAAAATCTGGAAGGAGGCCATGCTTAATGAAATGGCAGTTTAGACAAAAATAACACTTGGGATTTGATGGAGTTGTCAGCTGGAAGGAAACACATTAGAGGAAAATGGGTATTTAAGAAGAATGTGAATGAAAAAGGAAAGGTAGAGAAATACAAAGCTCGATCGGTAGCAAAAGGTTATTCCATGTTGTCGAGAATTGATTTTGGTGATATTTTTTCTCCTATTACCAAGTTAGCTTCTATTAGACTACTTTTATATGTTGTTGTTTCTTTTGATTTTGAGGTAGAATAGATGGATGTGAATACAAAACTTCTTCATGGGGATCTAGAAGAAGAGATCTACATGAAGCAACTTGAAGGCTTTCTTGTGAAGAGTAACAAAGAACTGATATGCAAATTAAAAACATCTTTTTCTGGGTTAAAATGGTCACCAAGGATTTGGTATCAAAAATTTAATACATATATACAAGGACTTGGCTTCACAAGGAAAAAATAAGATCATTGTGTGTGTTAGGTTCCTATACCAATAGGAGTCATAATTTTGAATGACTAAGGTTAAGCCTTGTAATATTGTACATACTTTTGCTTTCTGCAAATGTTTTCCATATTAAAAACTGAAAAAATGTAAAGAGAGTATGTCCTAAAAGAAATATCAAAGGACAAAAAGAATAAGAGAAGGTCAAAAAATGAAAATATATGAACCCCCCAAAAAAAGTGACCATGAAAGTGTGCAAGTATAAATGCCACTACTATTTACTTTTATGCATAATAATGATTGTGTATAGCTTGTTATTCATGCCACAATCCATGGTAATCAAACTATTTAATCTTGGTTATATCATGCTTTGAATTTTATGTTTTTAGTTAGAGAATAAAATCTAACCAAACAATTTAATCTTGGAAGATCATTAGATAGGTAAAGAAAATAAAAGGAGCTCATTAGATTAATTTGAGCCCTTGGATGATATAAGGTTAGAATTAGATAGATTAATTTCCAAAAGAAAAATGGATGATAAGGGTTTTCTAGCCTAAATGCACCTAAATAAATGAAGAAAGAATGGTAGGGTAAGTAATGGATAAGTAGAAGAAAGGTTGCTGAAGTATAATGTTGATTGGATCAAAACACATGCATCAGGCTTTAACGCATATTTCAATATGCATGATCAATTATGGAAGCAAAGACAAAGGTTTGCAAGTTAAATGTGATTAACTCCCCCTAATTCATTTTTCCCCTCATTTACTAATTTCCTATCCACAAGTATATTCTAGCACTTTAAATCCTTCAAGTCAAAGAGGCTCAAAGCATTTCTCTGACTTTTGGTGGGACTGGACCCTTAGCTTAACGACTTATGGACATCAAGTGTTAGAATCCCCTTCATAAAAGTCATCCCCTTTCACTACCCCAGTAAAACCCCTTTTCCTAAGGATAAACTTCATTTGCCTAGGAAAAGTGAAAACCCCCATGTAAATTCTATTTTCACTCAAAAAACACATAAAAAGTGTTTTATCCTAAGTATCAAATGTATGAAATAAAATGTGCATATTTTAAATTTATGCTAAGGGTATGCCCACTCCACTCATTTCATATTAATTTTTTATTTTATTATATAAATCCCCATATACCTTTTCCCGTATGTTAATTAAATCCATTATATAAATATCCCAACCCTTAGTTTAATTATAAACTATAGTTGACCCCCTACTTCATACCCCCGACAAAATTCACTTAACTTATCAATTTTTTGGTAATGTTGGATTAATCCTGTCATTAAGCCCCGCCCGATCGATTAAACCCATGATTAAGTCTTAATTAATCCCAAACCGTCGAAGTTTAAAACCCTGCCCCCCCCGAAACCCATGCTATTATCACCCACGCACCTCCCTCGCCTAACTGTCGTCCGATCACCATCCCCCTCATCCGACGGTCCACAACCATATCGGCTGCACTCGACGGCTAACATTTACCAACCCGATAAAGCAATTTTCCCCAACCCCCCGACTGCTACATGTCGAGCGGTGGAGTAGATCAAGTGGCCCCTCCTCAATACAACCTCCTCCTCATAAGCAGTGCGATGGCCTGGAAAACTGCCTCCCCGCTCAGCCCGATAAACCGCCCACTGTTCATTCATAAATTACCTGCCAAAAAATGATAGTTACTCCATAAAAATGCTAAGAAGTCCTTTTTCGTCTTTTTCGCTCGTTTCCTTTGTGAACCTCTGCAAACGAATGTGACACCTGCCAACCTGAAAACTACCAATTAACCCCATTTCAGTCCTCAAAGAAGTTGCAGAGACCAGCTTCAAAGCTCTCAGAGCCCTTTCAAACCTTCCACCATCATCCAAAACACCAGTTTGAAGACAATTCACCTAAATTCCAGGTATTTTTTGAAGCAAATTACCAACCACCCTTCGAATTTGAAAACGTTCTGTATTTAAAAGTATTTTAATTAAGTAAAATTAATTGGAATTACTTTAAATTCAAACCACATACCCAAGCCCTTCTCAAAGTTTCTGACTTGCCTTCCAACCCTCTGATACAACCCTACGCTGCCAAATTCAAATCCACAAGAGCTGAATTATGGTTGCCCCTATTTCTGTGGATGTTAGACCTATCACAACTCCCCATCTGGACCTAGACCACCTTCCCCTGGCAGACAAGGATTTCCAAACCAGAGATACCAGTGCATATGAGGTCCTTCTTAAACTTCATTGTTTGAGTAGGGATAGATATTTAAACCATTTTGATGAAATTGGTCTTTGGGAATCCAATTTTCCAAAATACCAATTTCCCCAAGTACATGTTTTTTAAAAAATTCTCTATATGTGCCATGCTTGTTACATTCCCATCCAGAGAGCTATAATGTTCCCTAACTAGAAAGTCCTA
Organism: Pinus taeda; assembly: GCA_000404065.3. Lineage (NCBI taxonomy): Eukaryota > Viridiplantae > Streptophyta > Pinopsida > Pinales > Pinaceae > Pinus > Pinus taeda. The sequence continues at coordinate 208,417 of APFE031140903.1, forward strand.
TTTACCATCACAGCTGAATCAGTAAATGAGATGTTACAAGTCCAACCAAGTCCAAACCTGACCCCATTCTCAATTCAATATTTGTTAGAACAGTACACCAAGTTGAGTCCATCAAAATGGGTCTAATTGTTTCAAACTTTCATTGTTGAAGACAAGCACATACCTAAAGATGCCCCCCCATATGTTTCTGCCATTTTCTATGAAAGGGGAAAGCACATAGTGACTACTATATCATGTATTTTGGGTTCCACCACTGATGAATTTGTTGATGAGCTTGTCCTAGCCTTCATCTCCATTTTTACCCCAGGAAAGCCTCCCGCTACTATATACAATTATGCCTAGTCCATAGCAGAGAGGATGCATGAACAATTTACTAGAATGCACAATGAGAGAGTATTCAAATACTCATATGTATTTTACCACATGTTTCTATATTACCAGTCAAACAAATTTCCCTTTATCCTCCGAAAGCTTGATACCAGAGGCCAGCCCAGGTTTGTCATATTTTGGACACCACTTTTCCACAAGTTTTTATCACTAGATACCTATATAGATTTCATTGATTCTTTTGTTCATTCAATCATGACCATGCTGAAAAGTAGCCCTCCACCCAAAATAAGTCAAGATATCAAAAGATTCCTCCACTTTTCCAAGCAAAGTAAAGTGGGAGATTGGTACCTTTACCAAAACCACACTGATATAAGAATCTATGGGTGCCAGCTTGCCCCATACAAACTCCCCAAATACCTCCCCATGAGGTTATTTGCTCTAGGCTACTATAGGCAAATAATGAATTTTGATGAAGTAAATTTGTATCGGCCAAGAAAAGAACATAGTTCAGAGTCAAAAACTAGTTAGGCCCTTTCATTTGCAACTCTAGAGAAGTAGGGTAGGGGGTAGATCTAATTCTACAACAAATGAAATTTCCAAACATTTTTATATGGAGATATGTCCCTCAAGGGTTTGTGACCAGAATTAGACAAAAGGTCAAATGAGGGCCTTACATTCGTCATTCCATACCAGAGATTGAAAGATATGAAAATCAATCTGAATGGTTGGAGAACACTCTTGTAGACAGGGATATCACAAAGGTAGATGTTGAGAATTCCTTGATTGATTTAGAAAGACAGCTTGATGAAAGCTCATTTCTACAGGTACCTGAACAACAAGAAAGGACCATGAGCACCCGTCCTATTATGCAGACTCCACAGAATGAGGAAAAGAATCCTAAAAGGAGCAGAGAGGAAGCCTCCAGCTCATGTATAGATAATTTAAATATGTAGTATGAAGCCAGTCAGAGCAAGAGACCAAGGCTCAATCCTGTTTCAAAACAGGAAGACACAAAGAACTCAGCACAAGTAACTGATACTAAGCTAGGCAGAAGCAAAGGCACATATCCATTTGAAGAAACACAGGAGCCATCCACATCTCAGACTCAGATGTTGGAAAGACAACATAGTGTAGACATTTCATCCTTCAGTAGGTCTACTGATAAAGACAAAGACATAAAGGATAAATTTAAAGAAATCAAGATGAGGAATGAAAAACTGAAAGCATAGGCTTATGCACAATATCTTAATATTACACCTACCAATCAAACTAGGTTGATGTCAACTTTTTACATCAAGGAGGAGAATATGCAAATGTCTTTCATAAATCCAATTGTGCAACCACCAAGGACATCAAATTACAAGAAAAATGATTTTGAGTTATTGGCAAGGGAGATTCATCCCATAGACCAAATTGAATTTCAAAAATAGGCCGGAGAAATGATTTACTCTTCCCTAACTAGAAAATCCATAGCTGCCCATCAATTGCAAAATTCATTGATCAATATATTAGCTCAGTATTAGTTGGAGAAGGCCTCCTCATAGGCCAAGGATACCAGAATTAATTCTTTGGAAGACTTAGTGATTGAATTAGGGCATGATCCCAAAGACATCAATGCCATTGAGCAACTAATCAAGAGAAAGAATGATGACATTGCAACACTGAAAAAACAATTGAAAATAGCTCAGATGTAGCATCCCCAGACACTAGAAGTTTTGGAGAGCCAAACGAGGCACGAAGAGTTGATGGACTTAGTCCTCAAACTCAATGACCAGTTAAGGGAAACAGAGAAGGAATTGGACACTTTAATTCAATTAAAGCAAAGGGATATTGCCACTACATCTGTAAATGTCATCCAAATGGTCTCAATAGTGGTCCCTTTTACATTGGTAGCCTCATTGGCTCCCATAGCTCCTATGGCCACAACAGAACAGGTTTCAACACAATTTACATCAACAATAGGTACATCAGGGGAAGAGGTAGCGAAATTGGTTAGAGATATGGGCGAAATGTCTGTACAGGCTACAGAAATGAATAAACTGAAAGAAAATATGACAAGCTTGTAAATTGATTGTAAGCTTGCCAAAATCATGCACAAGGAAGAAGTGCAGAAAGATGCCAAAATGAATGAAAGAATAAAAGCCATGGAAAAAGACCTAACATTGAAAGAAACTCTGGGACAAGATAAGGAATTGCTATGGGCCAATATCATTGACTCTGTCAATGATATTTGGCCATCTATTCAGGTAATATTTGAGCAGACAGACCTAATAAAGATGGCTACAGAAGCCACCCAAAAGGTAAAAGAGGAATTGGGAGATATGCTCGAAGATGCCACCAGAATCATCCAATTCCTTAACAATAAAAAAAGATATTAGCTTCAGGAATTGGATATAGAGGATAGAACTGAAACAATTTTGGAAGTGAGGAAGGTCCTTTCCAAGAGAAACTTGATGCTAAACTTGGAGGACAAATGCCAAAATATGCAGGTAGCCATTAATAGATTCATGGTTAAGTTTCAAATTTCGAGAGAAAAAGGGTTACCTAGTCCCTTAGTCATAAATTACAAGCTCATGAAACAACAGGATTACAACAACAAACTTAGAGAGCTAGCAAAAGAACATGCTAGTGCATCTTCAATGAAGGCATTGCCAACAAGCAAAGTACTATACCACACGTTTGAAAACTTGTTTTACCTCTAGCATGAGGTAAAACACTTGTTTGTCAATAAGCCTACTTTTTCCAAGTACACTGAGCAGATGAAATATACAAAAGGATGCTCAAGATCCAATTACCTAATGTTGAAATGTGGGAAAAATTAACTGATTTACTGTAAGAAAAATGCAGTAAAAAGGTTAGTGCACAGTGAAAGTAAAATAGGCAGGTGAAAAGATGAAGACAGGTCAGCAGAGTCAAAGAGTATTAGTGTCAAAGAGTATCAAATGAAAGCCAAAAGTAGATGAAGCTTCCAGCATACCATAATAAAAGGGATAGCATGAAAGCAGTTCAATAGCTCTCTCTATCTTCTTGTAAGAAAATATTTTTATTTCCTAGATTAAATCTCAAGTTAGTTTGAGATATTTTGTAATAATTTTTGTATAAATACTTCACAATTCGAAGTATGAGGGGTGGATTCTTAGACATTTCCATAGAATTTTGATAAAAAATACTGTAAAGCTATTGTATCATTGACTGAGCCAGCAAGCTGGATTGATGAATAAAGACAAGATATTTCACATGATTCATGTGTTGAGCTAAGTGCAGACAACTATTTTGTTATGTTATCGTTATCTTTCTTAAAGTTTTTCCATAATCTTTGATGTATTTCTGAATCTGAATGCTATAACTGGAACAATATCTCAAAATTTGTTTAATTACACTCTATTTTAACAGTTATGAATATAAATGTTTTCAACTGATATCTAAGTTAAGGAATTCTTAATTGCTCCTTAGTTTAGGTAGTTTCTTGATAATCTAGATCAAAGTATTCTTATTTTCCCTTTCTTTTCGATTACCCTCTATTCCTCATTTATATCTTGGTCTGAGAACCCTTAATTACTCTCTCACCCTGATTAAAGCCATTTCACCCCCCTGCTCCAAAGACCTGCACTTTATTCTACTAGCTTTCCCTTTGAACATTCCCTTTAGTGAGTTGATCCAATCTTGCTACCTTTCTGTTGACTCCATAGCCCAATGGTCTAAAGACATTATTCTATCCATCTGTTCCAAGTATACCACCATCAAATCTTGAATACAAATCAAAAACCCCCTGAACATTCATAACTAGCCTGAAATCCCAACAAACAAAGCTAAATCATATAGAGAGAGCCCTCTCTAAGCTTAGGTTGGCTAGAGCCTATGCCCCAAAGTTGGTTTGTGGTTACCTCGGTCATTTTATTTCTTCTAATAACTTCTAGAGAAATTTCTAAGTGATAACAGTGTGTATTTTAAATTAATTAGTGACCATGTTATTTATTTGTTCTTATATGTGGATGATATGTTGTTGACTGGAAATGACAAAGAAATTATCTAGGATTTGAAGACCCAATTGTCCTATATACTTGACATGATGTATCTTGTTGTTGAAAACTATATTTTGGGCATGGAAATTAGATAAGGTCGGACAAAGATAAAGCTCTGGTTAAACAAAATAAAGTATGTTGAGACAATATTGTAAAAGTTTTAATACACAAGATAACAAATCGGTGAAGGTTCCTATTCCTATAGGTGTAAAGTTATATGTTGAACAATGTCCCAAGAACTAGGAAGAGGAAGATGACATGTCACATGTTCCATATGCAATTGTAGTTCGTATCATGTTATATGAAAAAATTTGTACAGAATCAGACATTTCACATGTAGTGGGAGTATTGAGCAGGTTTATGTCAAAACCAGGGAAGGTGCATTGGACAATAGTGAAACGGGTTTTCAGGCATTTACATGGCACTAGTGATCATGGTCTTTGCTACCAAGGAATATTAGGATTGGATAGAGTTTTGGACATACATGGCCTTGCTAATGCAGACTCCACTGCAGATTTAGGTTGGAGAAGATCTACAAGAGTAGAAATATGGTGATAGAATTGAAACTACTCAAGAAGTTTGATCTAAAATCAAGAGACACAATCCTACTCTACTGATCTCTGAAATTCATTTCAAAATTTAGAACAACAATCATACACATGCAATAATAAATAACACACATGCAAAATATTTTTCCAAGGGAAAGAAGCTGCTTAAAACCCCGTAAGCCTGCTTGCATTAATCAGATGAATAGAGATGTATTACAATTTCTTGCTCACTTTGAGCACAACCTGCAAGTAAATAACCTACCTCTCTTCTCAATGAGAAGATCTAACCTAGACTTAGTCAATTTTTTCCTCTGCTTGAGCCCTTGTTTCCTTGAAAAAGTATTGAGGAATTAGGCCCCTATTATTTAGGAATACTCCTCCAATTGATTGCACAATTCCCAAGGTTTATCATCAAGTTGCATGCAACACATGTACACTAAAAAATAGCCTACAATTGATGTTACATTTTCTTGGAATCTCCAACACAACAAGGGAACTAGAATTCTATGTGTGCACTAGATAATTAGGTTGATTGATTAGTTAACGAGATTATCACTAAGTTAGACTTTTGTCCCACTGCACAACTCACCTTCCACTAGTTCTATCAACACTTACAACTAGTTTAATTGAATACAAATAGAAATAACTGACCTTGATTGCTACAAATTAGCAATCACACATGCTTAACTGAACTCCAAGCCTTCTGACTCAAATTTACTGAGTAAATTGAGTGACACAAGCAATTTCACACAAGTTAAATACCTCCATGTTGTCTGTTGATGTCGAAATTTGAATTTTTCTCAATTTGACCAAGGCAAAGTCAATTTGAGACTTTCTTACTGTACTTTTCAACACTCCCTCTCAGTAATAAAGGGATTATCAACCACCCCTATCTTGCACATATGGAACTTAAACTTCCCTCTTGAAAAGGCCTTTATCAAGATGTCAGCATCATGATCCTCTATCAGAATGTATTGTACCGACATTACTCACCTCTACACAGTCTCGTAAATGATGATACTGGATATCTATATGCTTGGATCGATCATCAAATACTGGATTCTTAGAGAGCTTAATGCAATTCTTATTATCACAATAGATAATCATTGGATCCATCTTCTAACCAAACAGTCCCACAAGTATCTTTGTCATCCAAATCACCTCACATATTTCTTGACTTGCAGCCTGGTACTCTGCTTCTGCCGAGCTAAGTGTCATAGATATTTGCCTCCTACTGTACTAGGAAACCATTGTGGTCGACCCAACACTGAAAATTCCACCTGATGTAATTTTTAAGTTAGATGGAATCCATGCCCAATCTAAATCTGTAAATCCACGCAACTTCACTCCCTCTATCTGTTTGTACCATAATCCATAATGGGTAGTGCCTCTTAGGTACTGTAAAGCATGCTTCATTTCCTTCCAAAACAATTTGGTCAGCCTAACCATAGATTGGTTTAGCTATTTTACTACATAGCACATATTTGGTCGTGTTTTCACAAGATACATCATTGAACCCACTGACTACCGGTAAATGGTAGCATCCATATCTTCACTAGAAGTGGCCGTCTCCTTCCTCTAGTTAGTCCCGAGAGGTGTCTCCATGGGATTACAACTCTCCATGCAAAATTTCTGTAGTATCTCATTTGTGTATTTGCCTTGATACACAAAAAATTCCCCATCACCTTTCCATACTTCCAACCCAAGGAAGTAGTGCATGAGACCCATGTCCTTCATTTCAAATTCCCTTGCAAGGTCCTCCTTGCAAGAGTTGATCAAATACTCATCACCCATTAATATTAAATCATAAACATATAAAATAATTATATACAATTTACCTTTTACCAAAATATGATAGAGGTTCACATCTGCTTCACTTTTGGTGAAGCCCAAGCCAGTGATATAATTTTCGATCCTAGCGTACCAAGCACATGGTGCTTGTTTGAGACCGTACAATGCTTGCATGAGTCTACACACATGAGACTCCCAATCAAATGTCTCAAAACCTTATGGTTTCTCTATGTACACCTCCTCCTCAATAACACCATTGAAAAACATCATGTTTATGCCCATCTGGTGGATCTTCCACCCCATCTGCATATCCAATTGATCTAGGTGGATATTGGTGGCCACATGCCAAGTCCACTTGGATCCCCATGATTTTTTCTTTAAGCTTTTCAGTTTCCTTAATTGTAGCACAATTTACTATTTTTAGCATTTTTTCTAGTCCTGAAATTTCAGAGCCGTTTTGAGGCCCTAAACGATGTTTTTTAGGAAAATTGGGAACAACATGGGTCCATGGACTGATGTCGCTCTTCCCAAAGTTGTAGTTCTTGGATAGATCTTGCTAACGAGATAGTGTGCGCATCAAACAAAGATCGTATGCCAAATTTATGACCCCAAGAAGTTGATGTAGCAAGTTACCCAAATGGGGCCCATTATTTGGCGTTTCATCTTCTAGGGTTAGGTTTTTGGATGTTTAGGGTTTTCCATTGTTTCTCAACAATAAATAGGCCTTCGAGCCTCATTGTAACACAGTTCAGAGGCATGTAGCCACCACATCTCTTCTCAGAGATAAGTTACCACTGCCTTAGCTAGTTTATTTCCGTTTCTGTTTGTAAGCATATTTCAGTATTTTGTAGTAATGAAATGAAGTATTATCTCTGATGCATCTCTATATGTATGGTTATATATGTAATTTTTTGCGTTCCTATTTAAATCTGGATCAGTGTTATTAGAGTGGTCTACTCTTTCTCTGTCTTTGTTTGCATGTCCCCAATGAGGTTAGGATATAAGGAGTTAGGGCTTGAACTGGTCGAACCTTTACAAGACCAGCCTCGCAAATCCTGACGGCCTCCCATGGCAGATGAAAAGAAAGATGAGGGGGCAAGAGATCCTATCAAAATCTTGCTCGAAGAGGCCCTTGAGCGACAAAGGAACGCGATGATGGACAACTTTGCCCAGATCCTTTAGCGACTACCTAGGGGTGACACATCTAATTCTAGCAGCTACTCTGGAAGCGCCACACCCTTTAAGGTACAAGTTAAATTTGACATTCCCATATTTGAGGGTCAGATAGATGCAAATGCCATAGATAAATGGTTAAATTTTCTAGAAGGGTATTTTTATGTTCATGATTTTTCCGACCGAGAAAAGATTACTTTCTCTCTTCTCAAAGCTGCCCCCCATGTCAAGGACTGGTGGGAAACCTACTAGAAGGAGAAGGATGAAAGTATGGCCTCACTGCTTTTAGTCACACCCACTTGGAATTCATTCTGGATTTCCATCAAGGAGCAGTACTACCCTGTCAAAAGCTATCAGGATCAATATATAAAGTGGACCATGCTACGGCCAGGAGGGGAGAAAGACGTGTCGGAGTTTACCAATATTTTCCATACCCTTCGCACAAAGTTGGGTATCAAGGATTCAGAGTAGCATTTGGTACTCAAATACTATGGTTGTTTGCACAAGTAGATCTAAGAAGAAATAGAATTCCTGAACATCTCCTTGCTCGGTAAGGCATACCGATATGTCGTTCAGATCGAGCAAAAGTTTAAACATAATAAGCAACACATTGGATCTGCAAATCTAAAGCAAGGGAAAGGTGCCCCCAAACAGCAGAATAAAGGACAAAGCAAAGGCATGGTGGCCCAAGTCAACTCGCCAAAGCTATAGGAAAAGAACAATGTCGTGAAGCTAAAAAAGGACACAGGAAATTGGTGTGAGTTCCTTAAGTGCTCCACTCATAACACAAGTGAGTGTGAGGCCAAGCAGTCACTAGTGGCCGGGCTAAAGGTTTCAGAATTAGATGCATGTTCTGACTATAAGTCAGAACCCAACAAGGGGAATGAAAAATGGAAGCATATTATCAATCCGAAGCCCAACACCACCGTTGCCACCACGAAGATCTAGAAGGAGGATCCCAAAGATCTAGAAGAGGAGGAGCATCTCTTCCACTCCCATATGTGGGTAAAGGGCTCCCCGTTATAGTTCATTATTGATAGTGGGAGCCAAAAGAACCTCATTTCAGCAAAGGTAATGAAGTGGTTGGGCTTATTGACCACAGAAAATCCACAATCGTACACCATCGGGTGGCTTCACCAAGGACGAGATCTTCGTGTGAGCCAGTAGTGTCGGCTTCCATACAACATCAAGCCCTTCATAAATGAGGTATTCTGTGACATTTCTCCCCTTGATGTTTGTGATGTATTATTAGGATAACCATACTTGTGGAAGTGACATGTTATGTATGAATCAAGGCCCCATGCTATTATTGTTACTTTGGGAAATAAGTTGTACAGGATAATGAAGGTAGCACCACCTACCGCCATCTCTTTGGTCACTACAAAACAATGCAATAAGCTCATTTCCAAAACTAGGAAATTTATTTTCCTGATGATACGCCCGCAAGGAAAGAAGAAGATAGTGGCCACGACCTCCAGACAAGGCCCCTCCACATGACAACTACAGATGGACAAGGTCGTGGAGGAGTACAAGGCCATCTTCACCTCCCCCGCAGGGGTTCTTCTACACTGTCAGGTCAAGCACTCCATCGATCTGACCCTAGGTGTGCCGTTGCCCAATGGACCAATCTATCGGTGCTCTATTCTAGAGAACAATGAAATTAAGAGGCAGATTCAGGAGCTACTACAGAAAGGTCACATCCATTCGAGTTCATCGCCCTGTGGGAGCCTGATCATGTTGGTACAGAAGAAGGATGGGACATGGAGACTCTATATTAACTATCGGGCACTGAACAAGATCACTATCTGTAATAGGTACCTGATCCCATAGATTGATGACCTTATGGACCAACTAAAGGGGCAAAAATATTTCAACAAGATTGATTTGAAGTCAGGATATCACCAAGTACCAATCAAACCCTCCAATGTGTGGAAGACTGCCTTCAAAGCCAAGGAGGGCCTTTTCAAATGGTTGGTTATGCCTTTTGGATTGATGAATTCTCCTATAACCTTCATGAGGCTAATGAATGACATCTTTCAGGCATTCACCAACTCATTTGTAGTGGTATACTTGAATGACATCCTAATCTTCAGCCACAGTTGGGAAGAGAACCTCCACCACATCTGACAGGTTCTCCAAACACTGCGGCCATACAAGTTATGTGCCAATTTGGAGAAATGCAATTTTGGCATGACCCAAGTTCTCCAAACACTACAACCATACAAGTTATGTGCCAATTTGGAGAAATGCACTTTTGGCATGACCCAGGTTTAATATCTAGGATACATTATTGATGAACGGGGGGTGCATGTGGATCCAGCGAAGATCCAAGTCATTCAGGATTGGCCATCCCCAACCACTCTGATAGAGCTCCGCAGCTTTCTAGGTCTTTCCAACTTCTACTGCAGGTTCGTGTTGGGATTTTCTCATATCACTTGGCCCTTGAGTCAAGTCACCAAGGGAAGAGTGAAAGAAAAATTCTTTTGGTCTGAATCTCAATAGAAGGCATTTAGAGAGTTGAAAGATCGCCTCTACTCAACACCAATGCTCGCATTACTAAACTTGCAACAACCATTTGAGGTTGAGACAGATGTGCCTAACCATGCTATTGGGGCAGTCCTTACTCAACACTGGCATCCAGTGGCATATCATAGTGAGACACTTTCAGACAAAGTTCAGAAGTGTCCCACTTATGACAAAATATGTATTCCGTTATGCAGGCCTACCGGCAATGGAAGCATTACATTTTGGGGAAGGAAATAGTCATCCACACTGACCATCGACCCCTGCAGTTCATAGACCCAAGCGAAATTGCAGAATGATCACCATAAGAAATTGTCCAGATACCTACAATAGTTCCATTTTAATATCAAGTATAAGAATGGTAGCACCAATGATGTAGCAGATTTCCTCAGTCGACCACTGATCATGGCGTTAACCACCGTGCTCAACTATTATGGGCACGAGACTTCTGATTGGCCACTTCTCTACAAAAATGACCCAAAATTCGGCCACACATACCAAACACTCTTGGAGGGTCAGCATGTTCCATATTTTCACCTCCAAGATGCCCCGTTATGCCACCTAGGTCACTTTTATGTTCCTTCAAGCGAGCATGCCAAGATGATTTGGAAAGCACACTACAGTCAGGTTGTTGGGCATTTCAGGGTTGAGAAAATGGTGGAAATACTGCAAAAGTATTTCTATTGTGTGAATCTTCAACAGGATGTCGGGAAGTACATCATATCATGCATTGTCTGCGCCATTGCCAAGCCAATGATCAAGAATTAATGCCTCTTTACCCCTATATCTACCCCTAGCCAACATTGGGAATCCATCTCCATGGATTACATGTCAGCCTTCCTTCTACTAAGCATGGAAATGACTGTGCTTTTGTGGTCGTCGACAGGTTCTCGAAGATGCCCATTATGGCGGCCTACAAGAAAAATATCATAGCAGAAGCCACTGCTAAACTCTTCTTTGAACGAGTGTGGGTACACTTTGGGATCCCATAGTATATTATCTCAAATCTGGACGTAAGGTTCCTTAGTACATTTTGGTCTAGTCTCTGGTCGATGCTAGACACCAAACTCACTAAGTCCACAGGCTTCTATCCTCAAACTAATGGCCAGACAGAGGTTGTCAACAAGATGATCGTACACATTCTGTGCATGTACAACTCAAAGCATCCACACACATGGGATGAGAGACTCCCCTATGTTTAGCACAACTACATTCGGGCTCTCCACAACTCGACTGCCACAACCCTTTTCAGGTGGGCTTGGGATTCCATCCACTATGTCCCATTGATGTGGCCATGCCATTTGTAGCTACTCATGCAGATTCAACTCATGTCCAGTCTGAAACAGATAAGGCAAACAACCTCATTGAGCATATCCAACATATTTGCCAGCAGGTCCACGACATTATGGAGAAATCAAATGCCAAGTACAAGAAGCGACATGATCAACATCGGGTGGCACACAAGTTTCAGGTGGGCAACAAAGTCTAGTTGCATTTGCAAAAGGAACGCCTTACCGGAGCCTATCAAAAAACCAAACCACTCCGATATGGTCCTTACACCATTACCAAGGCTGTGGGAGACAATGCATTTGAGCTCAGCATTCCCCCATTCCTTGGCCTGCATCTAGTGTTCAATGTGGACTGCCTTCGGTCATACTTTCCACCATTACTAGACACATGTGACATTGCAGAACAACTCACACCTACAGAGTTAAATCTAGATTGCATGGAACAAGCTGCAACTAATCAGATCATGGACACATAGATCAAGCACACTCACCAGCAGAATATCCAATTGTATTGAGTTGTCAAAGCAGGCCAACTCCTTCACTAGGGCAAGTGGCTCACCAAGGACCAAGTTTAGCAGAAGTTTCCTCATCTCATGGAGGAACTCAATGTAATGGGGACCATTGCTTCCTAAGGGGGGAGAAATGATTCTGGTGGATATTGGTGGCTACCTGCCAAGTCCACTTGGACCCCACCATTTTTTATTTCAGCTTTTCAGTTTCCTTAATTGTAGCACAATTTACTATTTTTAGCATTTTTTCGGGTCCTAAATTTTTGGAGCTGTTTTGAAGCCCTAAACGACGTTTTTTGGGAAAACTGGGAGCAACATGGGTCCATGGGCTGATGTTTCTCTTCACAAAGTTATATTTCTCAGATAGATCTTTCTAACAAGATATTGTACATGTCAAACGGAGATCGTATGCCAAATTTACAACCTCGGAAGTTGATGTACCAATTTACCCAAACGGGGCCCACAGTTTGGTGTTTCATCTTCTAGGGTTAGGTTTTTGGATTTTTAGGGATTTCCATTGTTTCTCAATAATAAATAGGCCTTCAAGCCTCATTGTAACATAGTTCACAGGCATGTATCCACCACATATCTTCTCAGAGATAAGCTACCATTGCCCTAGCTAGTTTATTTCCATTTCTATTTCAGTATTTTACAGTAATGAAATGAATTATTATTTTTTTTGCATCTCTATATGCATGGTTATATCTATAATTTGTTGCATTCCTATTTAAATCTGGATCACCAATGCAATAATTGATCTGAGGGATAAATACCTTGCTACAGGAGAAATTTTTTTCTCATATTCAATTCCCTTAACTTGAGTGAATTTTTTGGCGAAAAATATGGCCTTATACTTCTCTATGCTTCCTTTATGTACATGCTTAACTTTAAAGATCCACCTCAAACCCACAACTGATTTACCGTCCGATCTTGGGACCACTTCCCAACTATTGTTCTTCATCATGGATTTATATTCTTCCACCATTGCATGAACCCAAATGGTTTTCTCAATTGCTTCCTTGAAATAGGATGTCTCATTCTCTACTAGGTCATTCATTAGAGCCATGTAGCCAGTGTACCTCTCAGGTGACCTCCTTTGCGTGTGCAAAATTGAAGGAGCTCCCACATTCTCCCTCACTTCCTACACCAATATATCATCTTTCCTGGTTCTTTTCCTTCCTTCTTTGGATGGCTCTACTTAAGTGGATGTCTCCACTCTCTACTCCTCTATTTGTGGCTGCTCCACAACTTCATGAGGCTCCTTCTTGGGACATATAAGCTCCTCTTTTTGTGTGATCTAAATCTCCCTCTCAAGGGAGCACCCCATCGCTTTATCCTCATAAAAATTTACATCCCTTTGCACAACTGTCATTCTGAGGGAAGGTAAGTACACATGGTAATTGTGTAGAGTTTGAGTGTAACCCACAAAAATTCCTAACTTTGTTGTTGACTCAAGATTTTTCCTCTAATCTTTGGAGACATGGAAATAAATAGAGGCTTCAAAATTTTTGAAGTGAGACACATCCAACATTATCCCCATGAAAACCTCTCTAGTGTAATCATACCAAGAATCTGATGAGGACTCTAGTTCTGCAAGTAGACTACTATGTTACATGCCTCTACCCACAAATGCAGTAGTAGGCCTTGGTCATGTAGCATTCTCTGACAACTCCCATAATGCTACGGTTCTCTCATAGCTACCCCATTTTGTTGGGTGGTTATGGGGTGATGTCAACTCTCCTCAAATGTCTTGTTTTGCATAGAACTCCTTGAAGTATTTTGAAACATACTCACCTCCATTTTCAGTCCTGAGATCCTTCACCTTCTTTCCTGTCTCTTTCTCAACTAGTGCCTTGAAATCTACAAACTTTGAGAATATCTCATCCTTCTTCCACATGAAGAAGATCTAGCACTTCCATGAGAAATCATTAATAAAAATAACATAGTGCTTATCTTTGGTTGTGGAGGTTGTTGAGAAATGTCCGCAAACATTAGAGTGGAATATTTCCAACACTGCAGGTGTTTTGTTGTCTTGATCATGGAATGTGGATTTCACATACTTCCCCAAGGTGAAACCCTTGCATACATACTACTGCATAAGTGATCCTTTAGGGAGGCCAGTAGTTATTTGTTACATAATTTTTAAGGTGCCATGATGAAAATGGCCCAATCTCCTGTGCCAAATCTTACCAACATCATGACTCAGAAATTTATTTGCCTTATGAGGCCAATAGTTATTTGTTGCGTAACTTTTAAGGCGCCATGATGAAAATGGCCCAATCTCCTGTGCCAGATCTTACCAACATCATGACTTAGAAATTTATTTGTCTTATGTCTTAATTCAGTGCAATCTTCCACATCAAACTTATACAAGTTCTTCACACAAACCTCGATCTTCTTCACCTGTCTAGTAACTGTGTGCCTCAAAAATTCTTTTCCTTTACTGAAGATCACATCATAGCCATGGTCTTCCAAAACTACTATAAATATGAGATTATTCTTTAGTCTTAGAAAAAACATGACATATTTGAGGAAAAGAGGGGATCCTGAATCCCTCTTAAAGGTTACTGTACCAATCCTATTAGCACTATATCTCCCATCATCCCTAGGCTCAATATGCATCTAGAGATATCTCTCCTCCAAGTCACTAAAAATCTCTCTACATCATGTCATGTGGACTGAGGCACTGGAATCCAAGTACCAAACAATTCCCATCATAGTGTTGGTGATACATGCGATAAGGGTGATGTCTAGCTCAAACTATGAAGCAAATGTTTCACCTGATGCTCCTCCTAAGTTCTTACTGTAATTTCGTGTGACTACTTCATAGCATAGTGCTTAAATTCATGACAATTGAAGAATTTTATTTTGAACAAGTCTTTCTTCTTGCCCCCTTGGTAGCATTATGGCTTGGTTTGAGACTTCTTCCTTTTTCCCTTCTTTCCCTTTCCAACCAATGCAAAATTTTCTTCATCCTTTGCTTTGGATGAAGTTCCATCCCATTTATTTCTCATGAACTCTTCTTGAACCAAGTCTGACTGCAACCTTTCCCACTTTGGTAAATTTTCCCTTCCATTCACTGAGTCCTAGTAGATATGCCATCTTTTGGGAAGGCCTAGAAGAGCTAGGCTCACTAGGTCCTCTTCTGTAACAGTCACACGAACCCCTCCAAGCTCATCCTGAACTTGTGTAAATTTGGTGAGATCTTGTGGCATAGTATCGTACTTCTTTATTTTATTTTTTTAAGTTTGTCTTTGAGGGCCAACTTTCTATGATCACTATTATCCTCAAACAACTTTGTCAGTGCCTTCCACATTGTGAAAGGATTTTCTTTTCCATGGATATTTGAGACAATGTGGTCTTAGAATCGCCTTGGCTGCATATTTCTTCCATTAGGCTAGGTTTTTTGCATCAGATGTTGTGGGTTTGCAATATTTTTCTTGAAATATTCTAGCAATCCATTTTCATCCAGCACTTCCTTCGTGCGATCCTTCCATGCAATGAAACTTGAGCTGCCTTCCAAGGCATACTCAATCTCAACACATTGAAGGTCATATTCCAAAATCTGAAAAAATCGTGCTTCATTGAAGCTACAAATTTGAACCTCCTAAGGAACAACTTCGAAATTCATGTTCTAACTTGAATCCAACTTTGATACCATGTAGAAATATGGTGATAGAATTGAAATTCCTCAAGAAGTTTGATCTAAAATAAAGAGACACAATTCTACTCTACCGATATGCAGAATTCAATTCACAATTTAGAACAACAATCACACACATGCATGTTATCTTTCCAAGGGAAAGGAACTTCCAAAAACCCTTTAAGCCTACTTGTATTAATCAGATGAATAGAGATGTATTACAATTTCTTTCTTGCTCTGAGCAAAACATATAAGTGAATAACCTATCTCTCGGGTCAATTAGAAGCTCTGACCCAGACTTAGTAAATTTTTGCATCTGCTTGAGCCCCTGTTTCCTTCGCATGAGGAATTAGGTCCCTATTATGTAGGAATTTTCCTCCAATTGATTATGCAATTCCCAAGGTTGATCATCTAGTTGTATGCAACACCTATACACTCAATAATAGTCTACAACTAATGTTACACTTCCTTGGAATCTCCACCACAGCTGGGGAACTCGAATTCTCTGCATGCACTAGCTATTTTAGGTTGATTGATGAAGTAACTGAATGATCACTAAGTTAAACTATTGTCCCACTGCACAACTGCCCTTCCACTAGTTATATCAATAGTTAGAACTAGTTAACTGAATACAACTAGAAATTACTAACCTATATTGCTACAAATTAGCAATCACACATGTTTCAATAAACTTCAACACCTCTAACTTGAATTTACTAAGTAAACAGAGTGACACAAGCCATGTCACACAAGTTAACTACCTCCAAGTTGTTTGTTGATGTGGATATTCAATTTTTCCTCAGTTTGACTAAGGAAAAGTCAAATTGAGACTTTCTTATTTCACTTGTCAACAACAAGTGGGTATGTGTTTAACCTATTTGGAGGAGCAGTCATTTGGATGAGAAAGAGACAATATGTAGTGGCACTTTAACCTACATAGGTTGAATACATGGAAGTCACTCATGTAAGAAAGGAAGCAATTTTGTTGCATAGATTGTGTTCAAGTATGGGATTCATACAACGAGCTATAAGGATAGATTATGACAGCCAAAGTGAATTTTTCTTGGCAAAGAACCCTGCTTGTCATTTAAGGATAAAGCACATTGATGTTCAACATCACTTTGTGAGGGGAATGGTTGAAGATAAAAAGGGGTTGCTAATAAATGTGGACACTCTAAAAAGTGTTGCAAATGCATTGACAAAGTATGCAATCACTGAGAATTTTTCTTGGTGTAGAGAAATAATGGGCATTGAAACCCTGGACCAATGCCTAAACTCTCAAGTGACCCCTAGTGTGGAAACAAAAAAACAAGTGGGATAATGTTGGGTGCGTGTTATATTCTTTTCATGCGACATAGGGTCTGGGACAACACCCCGAAAAAAATAAAATAAAAAACTAACAAAAAAAAAAAAAAATTAATTATAAAAAATTTAATATATATATTAATAATATTATTATGTACCCAATAATAGTTGGGCAGGGCCAAGGATGGGGGCGGACCCAAAGATAGTGGACAAACCTACCCATGGTTTTGCACATGGTTTTCATGCATGGTTTTTGGGCACGATGTTTTTGCCTATGTTATTTGTAGATCTAGTAAAAGGAACTATGGTTATGTTCTAATAGAGGGTTGGTGGATTGGGGTTTATGAATGCTTCGACATGTATATATATGTATTGTAAAATTGAAAGGAATATATTGAAAAATCAATCTGGTATTCCTGGTTTTGGGATCCAGGGGAAAATATATGTGTATATTTTATTTTATGTTCTCGCAATTGTATATTTTTTTCTATTTTAAGAATCTGTTTGCAAGTAATTTTTGTACAGGGTTAAAACCTTCATGGATTCCATATTATGGATATAAATTGTTCATTCCTCCTCCGTGTATCTAATTTGTGATAATGAGTTGATTGTGTTCTATTAATAATATCTCTAATTTCCCAAACTATTCATATAGTTAAATTATATCATATAGAAGGAACCAACTATAAAAATCCTAGAAATCACTCACACACACTGCACATAGATATTTTTATGCTTCTCAAGGTCATTAGTGGTCTTCTTTTAACATGTTGAGAATTTTTCAACTCAAATCAAAATTCTACTTTACCATTGAATTCCACTCTTCATTATCTTTCTATTGACTATTCATAGTCTCATTTTGAATGCTAAGTTGAAATTTTTGGTTGTTCAAATAGTGGCCCTTTTTTTCACTTTCCCCTGTAACATTAAATTCATATTTCTATTAATATCCTAAATACTAGTATGCCCAAGTTTAAATTTTGATTTTACAGGTGGATTCTGTAGTTCAAGAGTTTTACGTTTTCTATTCCCAATGCCCCATTCTAAGATTTGAACAAGGAGTTATGGCTTATGGAAGTAAACTAATACCTTATTTTTCTTCTACTTGTTATAGGTGTAACTTTCTCATATTGGCTGTGATTTTCACTTTAGTATCTAATTTGGAAGCTATCTCCAAACTATTTCATTTAAGCTATAGAGGCTATGTTTACCATCAATACATATGTTACCATAGTTATCATCTAGCTTTAACAACCAAAACCATTATTCAATGAACAAAAAATGCTCTTGAAGTTTATGACCTAAAAATAAAAAATAAAATAAAAATTCAAATTCAAAACATAATTGTAGATGTGTCCTACTTGCATAGCCCAATTATAATTCTATTTTTCACACTTGATTTTAGTGGAGGAACTTACCTAAGTTATCATACAAAGAAACTCACTTGTAATCTTGGGAAAGTCATTTTAAATGCTTATTTTCTCCTATAAACCTAGCAAAGGGAAATGTATCATTTATTTTCCACTAGCAAGTTTGAGTCGTGAATGTGCTTCCATCATTCTAGGGACACTAATGTAGAGTGATTATGCCCATAACCTTCTATATTTTCCTATTTCCAAGGATATATATTCGAGAAGGATGGGATACTTTGTGATATAGTCTAGGAATTTTTGTTAAACACTAAACTCACAAGGACCGAGGTTTCTACATTAATCTTGTCTTCTCCTTGGAAAACCTATATAAGAAGGTTAGTCCTAATACATGTTGGTGAAATTGTCAAATAAAATCGTTCCATTCAATAGGAGGCCTTATTAGTGGTTTTTAACTAAGGAGGATTTGGGACCAAGGCATAAGAAGGGATCTATTGCATTTAAGGTAAATCTATAACCTAAGATTTTCTTTAGTAATGTGGATTTGATAACTTCCCCCAATCATTATTATTTAGTACATGAATATGATTGGATTGAGATTAGCTTGAATAAACTAGAATAGATCTACAATATATTTAATGGATCATTATTAAGAGAGTATATTTGATGCTCTTATTGTATTGTGTGTAGGGAACATATGTATGTAGGGGAGGAAAGGTCTCTTGAAGTTGAAGCGGGATTCACTACAGCAACATCAGTCATATTCATCACTAGAATTTATAGGTAAAGGTATCCAAAATCACCCACTTTGTCTTTCTTTATCTATAAAATAATTTTGGAGGATAGTTCTAGGTAAATTGGTGAAAGGTGTACCATTGGTCTATATAGATCTTGGGCAAAATTTTGGAGATATTATTTTGGCCACTATGAGAAATTCCTCATTATAGAATTAGTGAATCCACTGGGGACTAGTCCATTATAATCATTCTCAATTAGTCATTATTTCTTGATTCTATAAGTCTTTTAAGTATTTCTAGTAGTTTATTGTTTTATTTTGACACTCTTTGAGCTAGATCCACCCCTTATCTATCATATTTGGTTGATAATTGAAGGAAAATATCAATTCTTCCATCCATTACTTTAGATATTCATCCATATAAAGTGATGCATCACTCAATGTCTTATAGACATAGTGATGACTCCCCTAAGAGGGGTGTTTTATGGAATTATGTGATTTTTTCTTAGTCTAACCTATAATTTGGATATTGGAAAATATAAAGAGCCATATCCCTTTGTTATTAGACTTAGAACACCATTGTATTCTCAAATATAAAAATATTTGTGAATTTAGGTGTCCCTTGGACATGCCATTAGGTGTATGTCTCTTTTCCTATTGGCATGAGTGTACTATCTAGTGAGAAACAGTATAGACAAAGATTTGAATGTTCAATTTAAATTTGGTTGAGTTATTACTACTTGTTTTCTTTTCATTCAAAGAGAATTTTTGGAAATTTTTCTTTATTGGCTATACTCTCATTTTGTTTTGGTGTGTTTTCTTTTGGTGACATTGGGGATCCTTGGCTTCTTCGCACCCACCATTGTGTTATATACTTGAACTCCTTTTGTTAGTTGTACATCTAAATCTCTTTCCTCATTATATAAGTTAATGTTTGACATTCTATGCAAAAACTTGGTATTGGTTTTGGGTATTTTTTTCTTGCAACAATTCGTTGGTATCTTGTTTATATGTTTTAGCATTTAGGGTTAGATTTTTATTCAAAATTTCTTTGTTAATTTGGAGTGAAAATTGAGAGTGTTTGAGGTTTCAAATTTGTTGTGGAAATAGAGCAAATCTCTCTTCCTTTCTACAAATAGTTTTCAACCAAGTGAAATCTTACATTTGTCATCTTTTGGTGCATATCATTGGATTGGAAATAGTCAATTACATTTCGTTAAGATTAATTCCATATCCTTAAGTAATAATGACCTTAAAATCAAGCGCTAATAAAATACATCAGACATTTTTGCATTTGTAGCAAACCAACACTAGAATAACGTGTAGTGTTATGAAACCAGCTCACAAATAGATAGATCAATGACTTAAAAATTATCCTCTTCGAGGGGGAAACCTCCTTTACATTACATAAATGAATAATCCTTAGATGATTCAAATGACGAAGCCTCCTTTCTATATATAGGAGTCCAAGGGGTCACAATATAATCAGAGCCTACATAACAATAATAATGTAAGGGCACAAGAATAACAATAGTGGGCTTCTATGGGGCACAATAATAATAATATGGGGACAACAGGGGCACAACAATAACAATAAGGGGCTATAATGACAATAATAATGGGGGATCTCTAGTATTATAGAGACCTAACATGCCCCTCCCCTTCAAAAAATTGTTGTCCTCAATGCTTGAGTAGTTCTGGATGTTTCTGCATAAAATTCTCATCCTCCCATGTGGAATCTTCAGCAAGTAAGTTCTTCCACTTGATGAGATACTCTTAAATTGATCAATTTCATAGCTATTGAGTTCTTTTTTCTATGATTGCTTCAGGTTCCAATACGATTTTTCCTTCCTCATCAAGTTCTGGAAATATAGTTTGGACTAGGAGCTTGTCACCTATAAACTTCTTTAAGCATGAAACATGGAAAATTGGGTGCACTCGAGAAGAGGCATGAAGCTCCAATTTGTATGACATAGTGCCAATATTTTGTAATGCCATGTAATGACCATAGTACTTTGGTGATAATTTATTATCCTTTTGAGCTTTCTTGAGGGACATTTATGTGTATGCTTGTAGCAATAAAAATACCGAGTCACCTACATACTAACTTATTTCGTTGTGATGTTGATATGCTTGTTGTTTCATTTGATTCTGCACCAAAGTGCGGTTATCCTTTAATACGTGGAGAATTTTTTGTTAATGCTCGATGTGATCTTCCACTGCTTGAACCTTAGAATTTTCTCTTAAATGTGATGTGATGGACGGTTTATGATATCCATAAAGTACCATAAATGGAGTCAATTTTAATGCAGGATGGAAGGAAGTGTTATACCACCATTCAGCTATAGGTAACCACTTGACCCATTGTGTTTGCTTATCAGATACAAAGCAATGAAGATATCCTTCCAAAAATTTGTTTGCTATCTCAGTTTGTCCATCAAATTGAGGATGATAAGATGAGCTATGAGTTAATTGAGCACCCAAGAAAGAAATTAATTCCGCCCAAAAATTTCTAGTGAAAATGGGATCTTTGTCACTTACAATAATATTTGGGTTTCCATGTAGATTTTGAATTGTTTCCATAAATACATTAGCAACTGTATTGGCATTAAATGGATGAGATAATGCACAAAAATGTGCATACTTGGTAAGTCTATCAACTAACACCATGATGACACTCTTTCCTTTGGACTTGGGTAAACCTGTGATAAAATCCATTGAAACATCCTCCCAACATTGACTTGGAATGGATAAATGTTATAACAGACCTAGGGTCTTAATTGTATCAACTTTATTTTGATGGAAAACCAAACATTCCACCACAAATTTTTGAATATCAGATTTAAGGCCATCCCAAAAAAATTCTTTCTTGAACTTGGGCTAAGTTTAAAAAAATCCTGAGTGCCCTCCTAAGGGAGAGCTATCCAATTCCAAAAGATATAAGCAATCTTTGTACCATAATGAATCATTTTTTTAATTGAATGTATCAGATGTACTAGGATCTTGTTGCAACTTTTGAATGAGTGTCCACACTGCTTTTTCATTATTACATTCATCCCTTACTTCAGTTGTCCAATCTGTTTGGATAATAGAAATGGCACAAAGAAATGCTTCCAAATCCTCATCCTTTCTTGAGAGTGCATCTCCAACAACATATTTCTTCCCTTTTTTGTACATGATTTCAAAGTCATAACCCAAAATTTTTATGAACCATTTTTGTTTCTCTTCTGAAGATAATATTTGTTCCAAAAAGTATTTAAGACTATCATGATCTATTTTTACCTTGAAGTGTCTTCCCATTAGGTAAGTTCACCATTGCTTTAATGCATGTAGTATTGCCAACATTTCCTTCTCATAAATAGGTTTGTGTAAATACTTTCCATTGATTAGATAAATTTGAAAATAAATGGGTCTTCATCTTGCATTAAAACAACACCAATTCCATTTCCTAAGGCATCACATTCCACAATAAAATTTTTTGTGAAGTCTGGCATAGCTAAGACCGGTGCTTGGCACATTTCCTCTTTAAGATGTTCAAAGGCCTTAGTTGCTTCCAGAGTCCAATAAGATGAATCTTTCTTCAGTATTGTTGTTAGAGGTGTTTCTTTCTCCCATAATTCTTAAAAAACTTGCGATAATACCCTGGCAACCTGAGAAGCCCTCGTAGATGCTTTATGGTTGTGGGGATTTTCCATTCCTTAATGGATTTAATTTTGTTATGGTCTACCTTAACACCCTCATGAGATACAATATGGCCCACATATTCCATCTCCTATACTCAAAAGAAACATTTGCAGGTTTTTGCATATAATTGTTTCTCCTCCAATAGTTTGAGCACCCTATCAACATGTTGAACATGATCTTTCCAATACTTGTTGTAGATTAGTATATCATCAAAAAATACTAACACAAATTTTCTAAGGAAGGGTTTGAAAATGGAATTCATCAAACCTTGAAATGTAGAAGGTGCAATGGTAAGGCCAAAAGGCATGACCAAAAATTCATAATTACCCTCATGAGTTCTAAATGTTGTTTTCAGAATGTCTTCAGTCTTAATTCTAATTTGATGATATCCTAAATGAAGATCCAACTCGGTGAAGTAAATTTCTCCATGTAATTCATCCAATAATTAATTAATGACAGGAATGGGAAATTAATCTTTCATAGTGTGCTTGTTTAACTCCCTATAATCTGGACACATGCACCATGATCCATCCTTCTTGTGCACCAATTCCACTGGAGCCAAAAAAGAGATTTGACCAGGTTGAATTATACCATCCTCTAGCATTTTTGTAACCATACGTTCAATTTTACTCTTTTGGGCATAGGGATATTTATAAGGCCTGATGTTCGGAGGAACACTTCCTAGAATCAAATGAATATCATGATCATGATCATGATCACGAATAGGTGGAAGGCCTTTGGGAGTCTCAAATACCTTGGAATGAATGCCCAAGACATTTTGGAGATATGGAGAAATAGATGATTTCGATGTTTGAACCTCTAGTGAGCATAATTTTGCAATTACGTTGCATTATTATTTATTTAGAAGCTTTGTCATGATATTAGAGCTAATTATATTTATTGGTTTCCCTATGATACCCCCTAATTCAACTTCCTTTCCTTCCCAAAAAAATTTCAAAAAAAGTTCTTGAAAATTAAAAGCTATCATACCCAAAGATTGTAACCATTGGACTCTTAGTACAACATCAGCACCACCCATTGGAATAGAGAGCATAATAATATTCATATTCCCTCATGGTTAGCTTGATATTATGGCACTTTCCAGAGAAATATATAGTTCCTCCATTTGCAACCACCACTTGACACTCCAATATTGGGTATAGGAAGCAATTCAATTCCTTGGCTATCTTACAGTGAATAAAATTATTGGTAGTACCTAAATCAATCAACACTATTACCTTTTTCTTCTTGATATTTTCTTTTATCTAAAGGGTTTGAGGAGTGGTAATTTAGTCCAATGCATTACAAGATATAGTCAAACCCATTTATTCTTTCTCTAGGGTTGGTTCCTGGTGTATATCCTCTTCTTTTGAAATTTTTTGTTCCTTTTCCTCCTTCTCTTCACAATCTATGTAAAATAATTTATTCTCAGCACACTTATGACCTTTAGTGTATTTTTTATCACAACTATAGAAAATCCATTTTTCTCATTTTTCTTCTAATTGTTGTGGTATCAACCATGTTGGTTGTGGAACTCTAGGAGTGACAACACTTCCATCTTTATAGTTGTGATTTGTAGGCTTCTTTGTTGCCATAATTTTTCTTTCAACTTTTCTTTCCAACCTGAATACCAATGAATCAGGTTCCCAAATTCAAGCCTCACGTTGGATGTTATCATTTAAAGTACCTATGAAGACATCAATCCCATGCTCCTAGAGAATATAATTTACCCTTATATCCAATTTTTGGAAGTCTTGAATGTGCTTCGCCATTGAACCCTTTTGTTTGATATTTATCAATTGGCTAACGAAGGTGTTTCTCTTTGTATCCTCATAATGTGCTATCATTTCCTCCGTAAAAAGTGACCAAGTAACAAGTGGTTTATGAGAACAAAGTCATAGATACCATACAAATTGATTGGGTTCTAAATATAAAGTTGCAATGCGTACCTTTTGTGTCTGTTGCACATTATGGATATCAAAATATTTCTCCATCTGTAGTATTGATGTTACTAGATCCTTGCCATCAAAATTCCTCATATCGATCTTTGGAATATGGTAGGTCCTCAATCCAAAGTTGGAGTCTATGAAATCACGATTAACATTTATTTTCTTCTCATCATGAGTTTCATCTAATACATTTTCTCCATTAGGAAGCATTTGTTGCAGCAACTTTGTCAAGCCTTCCTTCAAACCTTCCATGTCTTCTTTTAAACCATTCTTCAAATCTTCCATGTTGCCTTTAATTTTTTATTCTATACCATCCATATTAGCTTTCATGCCATCCTTCAAACCTTCCTTTTATTATTTTAAACTATTATTCAAACCATCCATCTTAGCTTCCATTTCATTTTTGGTTACTTTTTGTGAGAGCGAAATTTGTTGCACTTCATTGCGCAATTTTTATATATCATTTGCATTTCTTCCTCTTCTTCATGTGTCATAAAAGAGATTTCTGGTTTCCTACTAGGTGTGTCCATTTTGTTTCCTAAGACATTTTTAAATAAAACAATTATATCTATGCTTCTCTATGTCCTTTGAATCACTTTAAACTGATTTTTCAAACAAAAGTTATGTAAAATTTAAAAAATATACATCGTTTTTTTCCTTTTTAGGAACTTGATCTTGAAACGATTGTAAATCTATAATTTCAAATCTCCAAGTTTTGATATTTTTCCTTGTGGTATCTCTCTAAGTCCTCTTTCCAACCCCACAAGTCTGATTGATATTGGATTCTTTAAGAAAGAGCTATGCCAAATCTCCCACAACGTCCTGATTATGGACTAGTTCAATAGAGCGAAGTTGTATAGAATTCCACGTGTCGATGTTTTAACCTTTAGACTTGAAATTTCCACAAAAAATAAAACAATCCATGGACTATCAGCCACTTTTTACAGAATTCAAATGTGATTCCTGAAACAAAATTTATGACGCTTTTCCTAGGTCACCTGTTTGAGATAGAATTTTGCAGCCCGTAAAAACCCTAACTTCATTAGAACATATCTCCGAAAATATAGTGAACCAAGATCTGAAATTTTTACATGAATTTTTCTGTGATTTTGGATCAATGCGGTAAAAACTTCCTCTTTTGAAGCCTCGTATAAAAAAACGTTATAGCTAAAATTCCAAGATGACCTGTTTGAAGAAGTGAAACCTTAGAATCCAAAGATCGGATACCAAATGTTATGCAACCAACTCACAAATAAATAGATCAACGACTTAAAAATTATCCTCTTTGAGGGGGAAAACTCCTTTAAATTACATAAATGAACAATTATTGGATGATTCAAATGAAAAAACCTCCTTTCTATATATAGGAGTCTAAGGGGTCACAATATAATCAGAGCGTACATAACAATAATAATGTAAGGGCACAACAATAACAATAGTGGGCTTCTATGGGGCATAATAATAAAAATAAGGGGGGCTACACTAATAATAACAATATAAATAAGGGAACTACACTAAAAATAACAATAAGGGGCTACACTAGTATTATAGGGACCTAACATCTAGGGCCTTGGATTAGTATTATAGTGTAAACTCTCTAAGGCCATGAAGTTGAAACTAGTAATCACTAGAGAGTGACCAAATACGCTTGTCTCATATATCACTTACCAAGAAACTCCCTAAAAATAGTAGTTAATCACAAGGTCACATCGGTGGTATGTGGAGTTATCTCCCCTCTCCACTTATCATTGGTGTTTATTGGACTATTACACATACATTGATCTCTCAAAGGTATGATTTTCTATTAACAATCAGTAGGTGGGGTTTTGGACTTAGGCTATGTACCGTTGCATGTGGTAATATTTTCCTTGTGACAAAAACCCCCCAAAATGTTTTCCTAATTCAATTTTGGATCCTACATGAACTTTCGTTCCAAGCTACCTAGTGTCATCACATAGCTTTCTTAAATATATTATTGTTTTCTCCAAGTGTATTTTCCTCCTAAGTTAATCTTTGCTAAGTGTTTTCACTTTACCTTTAGGAGAACTTGTGTTATCTTATCCATGGATAGGGGAAGGTGTAGCTTTTCTTGACTTAGTAACTAGTTTGTTCGTCATGCATAACACCCATAAAAGTGGGAAAAAGAACATTTTTTTCACAACTACAATTGAAAGAGGCAATGTTGATGAAAAATGTGCCCTCCTTAGGCAAAGGTGCACTCCAAGATGATGAAAACTTGTTCCCTTGATGAGTGCACTCCTTCAGGCTAAGAAATTGCACCCTAGTGGAATGTGCTCCATCGAGCTCTATGAGTGTGCCCTCCAGATGAGAGCAATCCTTCGACACAAAAATTTGTGCCCTAATCAAGTTCATGCATGTGCTTTTTTGTTGCATGTGGGCGTGCTCCTAGTAAATAAGAACCCACTTTACTTCACTTAAGTAACTCATTCATCCGTCGACAAGTTGTGAGCATGCATGGAATGGATTTGCATGTAGTCTCTTTATAATCAACCCATTTAATCATTATTCCACATAATTATTCCCATTTATGCTGAGCATACTTCTTTGAATCAAGGAGCTCTTCATCGATCCACTTTCCAAGTAAGTTTTGCATGTTGAATCTATTGCTTTCCTTTGATGTTTTTGTTGTTGATCTTGTTTTTAGTTTCTTTGTTGTGGTTTTAGTCAATTGTCTCTAGTACAAGTGTCAAATTGTTGTCGCAGGTTGTGACTCTTCCCATTTTTTCACTCTTCACATTCTAGTCATGATTGTGAAAGAATATATGAGAACTTCTTGATCCTTCCTCTCAGCATTCTAATCATTTTATCCTATTGATGGAATTATTCTAGAACAATTCAATCTAGAGCACATTTCTAGAAATGAAGGTTTGACTATCTTAGAAAAATACTCCCAGAAAATCAACTTCTCCTCTTGAGGGAACTCCTTCGACTCAAAGAAGTGCAACCTCCTTAAGCACAAGAGTGCACCCTAAACCAACAAATGATTTCTCCTTCGTGCTTCAATTGTGCACCCTGCGCCCTCCTAGTCCTATTGAGCGCACAAGCACAATGGGAAGGCTTGAAGCTTGAACCCTTCGCTTCTTCGTTGTAAGGCCTTGTCCCCTCCTTAGTCCCTTTCAGAACATGAGCGCACCTCGAAATGCATCTTGTGCCCTCTCTCTCTCTCTCTCTCTCTCTCTCTCTCTCTCTCTCTCTCTCTCGCACACAAGTGCACCTTCAAGGCCTCTCATGAGCCTTGGCCTTCCATTGTTTCTCTGACATGTCCCCTCCTTGGTTTTGAGGAAGTTTTCCTTCCCAAATAGTGGCCATGTCTCATCTTTTATAGGCTTATACTCTCATATATATTTGGTTGCTATTCAAACATGATCTGTTGAGTTATTATTTGTAATAGATAAAGGATTTCTCGAAGCTAATCCTTGTTGCTGTGAGTGTGCTTCCACGTGTAGGTGTTCCAGCTACTAGTCTCATTACTCTTTCATCATCTATTGGAATGATGCCTCCCACTACTTGTTGGGTCACCTCAAAAGAAGCTTCAGAAGAAAGCACTGAAGAAGTAGTGGAAGTTACAAATCTTACCAATCCTATCCTTAAAGACACACAATGTTTTATAGAAAAATATTTCGAGGTGACATGGAAGGATATCAAAGACACTTTCATGCAAAAACAATTCACTGAAAAATTGGAAGACAGGCAAGTCTACATCAACATCAAGTGATCCAGGATACATAGAATTGCATGCAGGTTCCCAGTCATACCTTGTGTAGAGGCAATTGAATGGATTTTATCTCATATGGATGACTTGGATTTAATGTTGTCTAGTGAAGGTGGTGGTCATTTTTCCACCTATCATGGAGGGGACATGCATACTTATTACAAGATTTTGAAACCCATAGAGCATGCAACAACATATTCTACACTAGATAGGCCAATCTCAACACAAGTGAAATCATTAAGTCCCAATGTCAAGATCCTTCCAAATTTCGACACAGCCTATGTGGAGTATACTCGACCAGGATTTTGAGGGAGGTGTACCAGTATCTTATTTCTATGTTTTGTAGGTTGCATGGGTGAAAGAATGTAGAAGTATTTGAAGGGAATTGGACATTATTTCTCAATTTTCTTGTTACACGAGGCAAAATATTTAACTGGGTGTATATACTTTCTTTTGTGTTGCAATGACATGATGGACAAGCCAAAGAAGATCTAAGAGCAAATCAAGCACCATCATTTTATATGCCAGCATATCTATTAGATGGGATCTGTGCTCGGTATGTATTCCCAATGATGTATCAGAAATGGACCCCACAAGACAAAATTCCAATCTACTTCCATTGCAGCGTGTTGCCAGAGTTAAGTTTCAGGAGAGCATATGACAGATTTTCAAATAATTTCTTTGTAGTCATATTTCAGATGATCTATGAGATCAACCCTTCTTTCATGACTGGCCAGGTGAAAGAGACATTACATGATATCGTAGATTTTTTTTTTACTGCACCAAAAGGTACATATATCAGATGCTTCAGATGCCAAATTTCACCTCATCTTATGCCACATTATGTGACTAACATGGTGGTCCTGCAAGAAATTTTTTAGCAATTAAATAAAAGGCTGTAGAAATTTCTACATAAAAGGAATAAGGCCCTTTGGCCCACTTTCCTTCTAAGGATTGGAATGTATGAGCTAAAGAGCCACAAGGTGGAAGAAGCTAAAATACAAGAGTTGGACCAGTTGCACTTTGCAGTCAATGACTTTCACAAATATGATCCTAAGAAAGTGTACAAGAAATTGGTACAATGCATTAAGAAAGATACATCCAGGAATTGAAGCTAGTTCCCCCCCAAGTTCCACCAGCTTGAGAAGTACAAACACTTGAGGCACCACAAGCAATAACAACTCAAGCAAGTACCCCATCTCCCAAGAAAAGGATCAAGCATGGTCCAGAATCAGAAAATAGCATAAAATGGAAATTTGATCTATTGAATAAGGGATCTATTGAGGATGAATAGGAGGAGAGAGAATTGGAAGTAAATATGCAGTAAGAGGAAGAGGAGAAGAGGAAGCTAGATGAATTTCTGAAGAAGAAACAATAAGTGGAAGAAGAAAGATGGAGAATGGAAGAGGAATTGTAAAGGCAGTCATAGGAGGAGGAAGAAGCACAAGTGTTGGAAGAAGAGTAGATGAATTAGGAAATAGAAGAATAATTGGAGGAAAATGATTCCATCCAACCCATAGATGATGAACCAGGTCCTCCAGAAGAACATCCTCTTATAGGTGGCCTTCTCCCATTTGATGAAATGGGAATTGCACCTCCACCTGGAGATAGAGTCACTGACATATGTAATGTCACTATTCATGAGCTAAAGAAAAGGATCGTGCAAAAAAGGCAAATATTCTTCCCAAATATAAATCTAAATCCAGCGTTTGTATCCATGGAAAAGGTGATAGCCGCAAATACTAGGAGGAATCCCCAAGTGATCACGGCAGCTAATTGTTGCTTTTTCTACAACAACACAAGATAATTCATAGTATATTTTGAATGAAAATCCATGCTTGAGCAAAGTGTTGGCTATAGTAAAGCAACAAGCGGAGCACCTCACTGCAGAAAATCAATGATTATCTTCGCACAACTCCAAAACAACAGAATGGAAGACAACCGTATACGAGGAGTTGGGGCCAACAGAAGACACCATGGTGCAGTTGTATGATGACATGATACTTCTACATGAGGTAGTGGCCCCTCTATTTTGTATAAAGAATAAAGCGCAAGAATTCCTAACTCTCTAAATGTGGACAATAGAGTTATCAATCAAATACAAGAATGGGCTACCAAATATCTAGAGGTTCCACAAAAACTGGTCAAAAAAGATAGGCTTTTTGTTGAGGTGGACAGAATAAATTTGAGACTCCACAGTCATAATTACATCGATCTCAGTGAATAGTTAGCTAACACTATAGTTTCTTATATTTGACTACATAATGGTTTAGAGTCCCTAGCGCAGAAGCATGGGATGTCATTAGTGGGATCACTCAAAGAGACAATAGGCAGGGATATCATCTTACGAGAAGTGAGGTAGTACATTGAGAAAATCAAACAAGCATTAGAATAGGAGAGCTTGGAGATCACTAAGGACATTTTTCTACAATATTTCTTTGTGTTGGGTTGTGTTATATTCTTTCCATGACTAGCCGACGTAGTTACCCCGGGGGGTAGAAGGGAGGCAGAGCCCCCCCTTCATTGCACTGATTGCATAGTGGGAGGGGGGGTCACAGGGGGTTTGAAGAGTGAATGTAACCCCACTTTATGGGGTCTGGGGTAGACCTACCTATGGTTTTGTGCATGATTTTTCGCACATGGTTTTGGATGCGATGGTTTTCTGTCCATGGTTTTGGACGCGATGGTTTTTGGTCCATGGTATTGGATGCTTCGGCATGTATAAATATGTATTGCAACGTGGAAATGAACATAATGAAAAATCAAGATAGTAGTCTCAGTTTTGGGATCCAAGGGAAAATCTCTGTATATATGTGTTTTATGTGTTATGGTCTCGCATTGTTTATTTTCTGTGTTTTAGAATTTGTATGTAGGTAATTTCTACACGGGGTTAAAACCTACATTTGGTATTAGAGTTGTTTTGGCTTCAAGGGGATGCCTTTGTTGCTGAGGGGTTTTGCTCGAGCCTATGGTAGACCCTGTTCAGTGGGAGATCTCCAAGATCGATTCTAGTGGTAAAAGAAGAAGGTGAGTAGTGGAAAGATATAGATCAAGAAATTTAATGGTCAGAGGATTTAGTTGTGGAAACTCAAGATGGAGGATCTGTTAGTGGATAAAGATCAATGGACCGCGGTAGATCTGGGTACTAAACCAACAAGAGTTTTCGATGAAGAATCGAAGAAGTTAGATTGGAATGCAAAGAGCACAATACGATTGTGTCTCAGATTCAGTATTGCTGAATGTATCAGGGGAAGTTATGGCTAAGGCTTTGTGGAACAAGTTGGGGACTTTGTACCAATCTAGGTCTCTGGTGAATAAACTATTCCTATGGAAAAAGTTGTATAACTTGAGGAAGAAAGATGGACACTCAGTGATAGAGCATCTAAACACATTTAATACTATGGTAAGTCAATTATTATCTGTTGATATTAAAATTTCAGATGAAGATAATTGCATCAGTTTGTTGTGTTCTCTACTAGATTCGTGGGATAGTTTGGTTATTGCAATAGGTAGCAATGCAACCGCCTTGTAGTTTGATGAAATTGTCTTATCCTTGCTGACAGAGGAGATGAGATGGAAAAATATGGAGATCCAGAATGGTGATGCCTTGTTTGTACGAGGACGGTCCCAGAAAAGAAACAAAAATAAGTCATCGAGTGGGAGATCTGAATCTAGAGGGATATCTAAATCTCTAGGAAAACCTTTAAAGGTGGTTTGCTGGAAATGCGGAAAGGAAGGGCAATACAAAAGGGACTGTAAATCTAAAGCTCCTGACAAAGGAAAGGGATCTGATGATTCTCCTTTTGCAGAAGCGAAAACCACCTCTGATGAAGGTGGGGACGTGTACTTGGATTCTTCAAGTACACATGTAGATCATGAGGCATGGTTGATTGAATCAGGTGCATCCTTTCACTTCACTCACCATAGAGAGTAGTTCCATGAGAATGAGAAATATGATGGTGGTGATGTCTTCTTAAGGGATGATATGAAGGCCGAAATTTTTGGTCACAGAAAAGTAAAGTTGAAGTTGCAAGATGGAATGGTTAGAACACTTTCGGGTGTTCTACATATTCTTGCATTGACCAGAAATCTGATTTCTGTAAGCAATATAGATGATGCAGGTGTAAAAACAGTGCTCGAGAAGGATACCTGCAAGATGGTTCAAGGAGCACTGGTATTGATGTGGGGAGTTCGGATTGGAACTCTGTACAAGCTGCAAGGTAGCACTGTTGTTGATGGGTGCAACAACTCTGTGGTTCCTGAAAGTGGAGCAGAAAATCTAGTGGTCTCTGGAGAGAATACCATGTTGTGGCATCAAAGGCTTGACATATTGGAGAGAAGGGCCTTCAAATACTTCATGGTAAAGGTATGGTAGAAGGTATGAGTAATAGCTCTCTGGATTTTGATTTCTGTGAAAATTGTGTATATGGGAAGCAGAATCGGGTGAGTTTCCCTCTGGTGGTAAGAGGACGAAACAAATATTAGAGCTTGTGCACAGTGATGTGTTTGGACCTGTGAAAGTTCCATCACTGGGTAAGTCTGTGTACTATGTATCATTTATAGATGATTTCTCAAGGAATACATGGATATATTTCCTTAAGAAGAAATTTGAAGTCTTTGACGGGTTTAAAGAATTTAAGGCTCTGGTGGAAAATCAGACAGAGAAGAAGATAAAGGTTCTAAGGACAGATAATGGTGGAGAATTCTGCAACAAGGAATTTGAAGAATTTTGTAAGAAGTGTAGTATAGCATGGCATAAGACTACTCCATATACACCTCAGCAAAATGGAGTCACAGAAAGAATGAACAAGACATTGATGGAAAGGGCAAGAAGCATGCTAAGTGGTACGGGGTTAGGACAGGAATTGTGGGCAGAGGCGGTGGATACTGCATGTTAATTGGTCAACAAGTCACCTTCATCAGCGTTGGAGGATAAGACTCCACAAGAAGTATGGACTGGTAAGAAACCCTCTCTTTCACATTTGAGGGTATTTGGATGTGATGCATATGTACATGTTCCAAAGGAGAAAAGAACAAAGTTGGATATTAAATCTAAAATGTGCATCTTTATTGGGTATACAGATGGTTTAAAGGGTTATAAGCTTTGGAACCCAATAACAAGGAAGGTTGTGTATAGCCAAGATGTGGTGTTCAGAGAGGTGAAAGATGTTATTAAAAATGAAGTCCAACCAAAGGAACCTAAGAAGATAGAATTTGAGATTAAGGAGGAAGATTCAGACTCTACAACAGAGGACGAATCAGAAGATAAAGAGCCACAAACTTCGGGTGTGAGAATATTAGTTCGAGAAAGAAGGTAGCCAGAAGGTATAGTCCATCTGCTTTATGTTCAAATTTTTCTTTATCTATTATTGATGATGATCCCAGAACTGTGAAGGAAGCAATAGATTCAGAGGATGGCAAACTCTAGAAAGAGGCCATGGT